>JAPDOI010001920.1:0-123438 GCA_029168955.1 Aplectana chamaeleonis
GTCCTGGGATCAAGGTACATTCCCGAAAGATTTCATCTCAAGTTTTCTCCAACTCCTCAAAAATTCAGAGTTTGTTTCTTACAGAGTTTATATATCTTATGATCAGTTGAAAAGCTCTGTTTTCATAAAGTCTCTGTTTCGGAAACATTAGCGTATTTAAAAAGAAGGATTCATTCAGACAAGATGGTTTTTTTAGATTCGACCTTTTCCAAAACACTTCATGGCTCCTTCGTTTGAATCGCAACTTATTTAATGCCGCGTTTTTAGGTATAGACCTTGCTCAATTTTTTAAAAGTTTTGAGAGGCCGGTATGAAACTATTTCGGGGGGGGGCACTAAGGATTCAGTTGGAGAATGAATGATACCGCTTTCAGAAGTCGAAGTATTCCCAGGGGGGGGGTAAGCGTTGTGCCCGAAATGGGTGGGGCGGGGGCGGAGTCGGCTGTCACCAACTGCCCAGGTGGCCCTTCGTAAACGGAGGCGCGAACGAAGGAGCGAGGAACGCAATTAGTCACTCGCTGTCACTACGGCACCTTCGGCCAATTAACGAGTTACCCAAGCCAATCGAAACCCTACTACTATAGACATAGCCTGAAATTCTCAAACCAGAGAAATAATTGCCACGATTCCTTCAAAAAAAAAAAAACAAGTCACAACAAAAATACAAGGTAGGACAAAATGTGGCGAAGGCTCATTTCGTTTAGAGGCACTGTTCGCGATAAACTCCATCCTCGAACTTTTCATGACAAACGCTTCTCGTGGCTCTCAGGAGAAGAACAGAAAAACGGGGCGAAAAGCTACCCAGGAGCCGCAAAACGGCTTCGAAAAGTGGGCAAGCCCCGCAGCTGTGTGCAAGTCCCGCCCCTTTCCGCCCCTCGACGTGAACAAAGGAACACTCGAAATTGTGAGTTGAGCGATGGTTTCCGATCAAAAGCCTCGTTCTTCCCTTCATTCTCAACTTCTCTCTTTACTCAGGTCAGCTCAAAGTACATTGCGGTAAAAGACGGAAGTTACAAGCCTCGGACAACTCGTCCACTATTTTCCCCTAGCTCAATTTTCGAGGGACCATAATTCCATTCCCAGAAGGTCTTGTACGATTCGAGAAGCATCACTGGAATCAGAAGGGGACCGGTTTCAAGATAGGTGGAAAAACAGAAAAACGATTTCCATCGTGAACAGTAGCTTTAAAGCAGTCCCTTGTAAGGTAAAAGACATTAATTGAACCAAAGTCTACAACAGTATTACCCTCAGACTAGCTATATAAACGGACCACAGGTTCGTGTTCAGCGAGGCAAAAAAAACAGAAAAGCAATTTTTATCGCGAACAGTGCCTTTAAAATAAGAAACAACATCTACTCAAGAATCGAGTTGCCTAAATTTAAAGCTCTGTTACGAGGAATTTGAAGAGAATTTGTCGAAGATACTTCATGGCGCCGGCGCCACCAAATTTCGCATCACATTCTGGTAAACAGCGCTTTTTTCAATTTAAAAAAGTCTGTTAGGTTTTTCTCTCACTGCGGAAATCCCTAATTATCAGAAATGTTCTACAAATTCAGGTTAGAACAGCACACTGACCTGTGCGGAATCGAAACCTAATGACCACTGGACAATTCTGCAGTCAAGGTGCAGCAGAGGGATTCAGGGCGTTCTTCGCACATGGCGGATGTCGCTGCTATCCACAGGAATAAAGGGAGCGAAATTGCCAAAATAGGAAACTAAGGCCTCTTTCAGAGTGCGATCGCTGTGCGACGCGATGGCATGTTTTGAATACAGATCGAAGTGCGACGATCTCGATCGATGCTCATGATTACCATCCCATCGCGTCGCGGGGCGATCGAACTTTGAAAGAGGCCTAAAGCGTCTCTAGATTACAACTCGCCCTAAAAGAGCTCTCCTTTCAATTTTGAAAGGACAAAAATGCTCATCCTGCCACAATCCATCCAAAAAAATCACATAACTTCGGAATTTTTAAATGGACATCCTTTCGAAAGGCAGATCCGGACAGATTTTCGATTTCGAGATTTTCTGTTGAATCGGAGCGTATAATACAGGTAGTGGCAAGGAGAGTGTGAAAACAGCAGGCAAAATTGCTCTCTTCAAGCTAATTTAGCCATTTCCGTCAACCACCGTGTCAGAAAAATGTGTCCGTCGTCCATGTCTTAGCCATCGTCCACATATTCCTCAAAACTGCGGTGTGAATATTGGTCATTCCAACCATGCTGTAAACACCGTAATCTCCAACTTCAAGGCAGTTTTCTCCAGAAGTAAGAACTTATAGTTTGTGAAACGTCCAGACAGTGCTTAGCTCGGCCAGCTCAACTTATCTAACCAGAATCTTGGTGGTGTCAAAATTGAGCCTGACCTTGCCTCTAAGATGGGGTTAGTTACGAATTTGATAGTAATATCACAATATTACCAGCTCGTTCGATCAATTCGACAGTACGCGATCTCTAGCAATATGTATACAAATATTCCACCTCAAACCAGTCTCTCCTAAACATTGCTAAACGTTTTAGCATGATTGATTGACTCACAACATGCGGCGTTTTAAAAATTCAAAACGGAGCAGTCTAAAGCTAGTTGTGGTTGAAAGACGTCTCTGGCAATTGAGCCTCTTTTTCCCTTGGATAGCAGCGGTATCACATAACACCTAAGGAGAAGGTCACTATTCAACAGGAAAATCAATTGCGCAAAAACAACCAGTGTGCTATCAGCGAAGAAATCCACTCTTAAAAATTGTATTGACGCCTTATTAAAACATTTCAATTTTACTGCAACGTACGCCCTTCAAGCTAAGCTTTCCTCTACCCTACTGCAAGCACATGAGTACGTTCTGTCACAATGAGAGGTTCGGAGACGCGCGCAGAAGCAGATTTGAGGATAATCGGGGATTAAGATGAATGGATGAGATGAACCCGCAATAAAGTAGGTGGAATCTAAGCTCTTTCATCCTGTTTGGCCTAGGAAGTCTTCAGTAAACCGTCGTTCATACAATAATTGAGAACTACACATGTGCTCCATAAAAAACACCAACTTGAGGAGTATATGAAATCAGGAACGGGGAACTGATCTTCAAAGATGGATAGTGCACCCTTTGATCGATCTCTATTTCCACCCTGTGTTGGTAGTTTGTCAGCAGGAGTAAAAATTGGACTTGCTTAGATGTAGAATAAACATCATCGTACGATATCATAATGGCCACTTTTGGCAACTATCCGCACAGCATTTTATCCTTCTAGTTTGTAGATTTGACAACCAAAACATTTATTCAAACAATGTTCAGCTCTTAGTAATCTTCTTTGTTTGTAATCAATTGTACAGCTAAACAATCAAATAAATGAATTTAGAAACAATTTCCGTTCAGTAAAGAGAGGTATGGAGGGTTGGCAGCGGGAATGAAGCGCAGTTGCAGTTCGGTATCATGAGTTGCCGTTGGAATTGCCCGGTTGCCATGGCGTCAGGCGCGGCTCGCACGGACAACCAGACCAGGGCTTCGCTGTCACCGTCAGGGCTAGACCATGGCTAGCAAGTATCCACTTCTTCTAGCTGTCCAGATTGGAATGCTTATCATCGATGCCGCATTCAATGCTGCTTCTGTTCTACTCTTCGGCAACAGCATTGTCCTGTTGATGATGTGCATGTGAGTAAGACCTCAAGACGTTATACAACCATTTCCAGTTATATAAATAATTCCTAAACTGACAATTCACAAAGATGTTCTCGTAAAAAACTGCTGCGCGCCACACGAATGCATTTTTGTAAAAATTAACTGATTTGGAAGCCCAGTAGTTCTAACTAGGGATCACCCTGCGCACAAATGGAGTTTCAGAGACCGGTCTTCTAAGAGTTGTAGAGGAGATAGGAAGGAACGATTGGAGATTCTAAAAATTCGCTCAATCCTCATGGGTAGATCCAAAATGACCAAAACAATGGGTTATGATAGATAAAATGCTACCAAATGCTTGCTAAGCTAGCATCATCCGCCAAAAAACTGGGAACAGACCTCAGATTCGAGTTCTGCTCCTCAAATTACTCCCAGGGCAGTTTTGGAGGAGAAATATCTTTGACTTCTGAACTCCAAAAAATTGTATTGAGCTTACACCCTATGGGGCCCTGAATGTTGAAAAATTTAACACCCTAACTTCGCTCTCGGGGGTTACTTGAAGTGCTCAACACGAATCTGGCGTCCGTTTCCCGACTTTCGACAGATTGAGGATGTTTACAGCGGGTACGGTAGTTTGGTCGGTCTCAGATTCGACTCAAAATTTTTAGGCAGGGGTTGTTCGGGGGTGCTGAATACGAACTTGATGTTCATTTCCGATTCTCGAATCATTAAGGTAAGTACAGCCCCTAAATGGCATTGTACCTACCGCACCGTAAACCTCAGATTTTCGAAAAGTGGGCCGCAGATTCGCGTTCCGCATCCTAGAGCAAATACAAGTTCTGAGCAAAATCCGAATTTATCTGCAAAACACCCTAAAACTCCCCGATGGGCACCCTTACCTTGCCGCGAGGCTTTGAAAAGCGCCTATTACTTTTTTTAGAGTGGTTTGAGGAAGCTGCGAAGAACATATTCAAGTTTTTCGTTCGAAATGGGATTATGGCTAGGTGGAGCGAACGAAAATTTTACAACAACCCCAAATAAATCTCTATTAGTAATGGAAAACTAATTTGAGTACAGCATAAGGGGCTTACAGAGTTCAAGTCGCGGCGTAGCTCTCAGCGACGAGCAGAAGTGATGCTATATCGATCACATTCAGCGACGGAGGCGACCGACGCAGCGTTAAGGACGACGAGGGGACACAAGGACGGTGTTTTGACGCCGCGATGACCCTGCGTCACTGCTAGCGAGCTTCAACCGACGCCGCGGCGATAATGATCGAAAACAATTTTGTAGCCGCGTCAAGGTTGACACTCGGCGACCACTCGCCGGTCGCTGCAACTCTGCAGACCCCTTTACAATTAGATTTCAAATTTGCGCCAAACCCTTTCTGAGGTTTTTCAACATGAGCTCGTACCCCAATAGGTTTCGAGGTTCTTTGACGGTTGCATGAACGTGTTGTTGAGAAAAAACCAAATTCTCGACCCCATACTCATTTTCAGGTGGTCTTATCTATTGTAAGCGCATTAAATTTGGCGCTGCATGAAGCCTTCGCAGAATAATCTTCATTTTATTATCGAGAAAATCCAGAAGGAATAGTTTTAGACAACCTTCCAGAATTTGCACCCTCTGCTTAGTTGCCGCACTTTAGAAGCCAAAACAAGGCTGAAAAGGCAATTTGAAGAAGAACGACCTCCACTTTCTCTTACCACTTCGGCATGGCTCAATATCAATATGCAACTCCTCTAAAATCTCACATTTTCGATTTTTTGGCACGCAGAGAATATAAATTCGTCGTGTTTTCTAAGCCCCACTTTTCTGTGCATTGTGATTGTTTATTGTAATTCTTTATTACACTAGCCAACATGACTAGTGTGATGAATACGAAATCGCGAAAAAAAGATACACTAACAGAAAAAAGAACGGCAGATATGTCAACCAACAAGATGTGTAGAGGTTGAAGATTCGCAAATAGAGAGACTCCTTAGGACGAAAGACAACGTCCCAGTGTGCCTTTGAAAGTACTGAGCTTTTTGGATTGGCAATTCTTCGAAGTCTGAGTCCACCTTATTCACGAAAAAGCGGCGCCATACAACGTTTTTAGCCCTTGGAGTGGCTGGCTTTCTAGAATCACCCGGATAACTGACACTCTTAATTTGAGAAAACTGTTTTGTTTCAGTTCAGTGCAACTGTAAAGGATTGTATACAACATGATTAAAGGCAGTGTTCACGACAAGTTGCACTTGCTAGATTATCCAATGGATCGGTTGCTTGGTCCCCGAGTCAGACAAAAATGACGAAGAAATCGAGGAAAACACATCAGGGTCAGTAGCTTTAATCCCCAATGCAGTGTTCAGAAAACGATTTTGAATTTTTTTTGTTGGATGTCCACATACCACTGAACCACGATACACAATACTTTGTTGTATGATTATCGAGGAGCCAACCTTGTGTTTTCTCCACAATGTGCCAGAAAGTTCAGAGGATTTTTTCAAATTATAAACTATTTTTATCCTTAATTTGTTTCACGCTTCCCATTCAACATGGAAAGAAGTGAACTTGAAGTTAAAGAGGAAAACGACGTTTAGATAAAAGCTGCACTTATATGAACTATTATACAGCATTTAGTAACTAGTACACGCGGATCACCTAAGTTTCATGCATTTTCAGAAAAACGAAACCGTTTTTCAGCCATCTTTTTTAGATGGCTTCCTAAGCAAATCTGATTTTATTTGTGAGTGAGCGATTATTGGAAAAGGAAATCTGAAAATAGGTTGAATATAAGGCCACAGCAACTTCTAGAATTGGAAGTTGAGCTAGCATATGGGACCTAAAGCACGTGAGAATCTATAAAGGAGACGTGTTCATGACAGCTACGTGCAATTTGACGTTAATCTCCCACTAATCTTCGCCAGGAATCAATTGAAACATGTCCGATGAAAACCTTTCGAGGAACCTTCGCCTGTCATTCCTATCTGATTTGGCAGCTGAAGGAGCTGGATGGCCGCTAGCCGGCGGGTGCAATTTTTCCTTGCCCACCCTAAGACAACAGAGATAGGCCGCCGTGCTGTGCTGGTGTGATAAGTGGACAAGCGGACTGGTCGGTCACGGCAAGCGCTCCACTACTTGCCCTTTCTTGCCAGAGCTTGCACTTTGCTTCAGAAAGTCAGGCACCATTGGACGTGCTCAGACCCCATGGCTCGCGATATCGACCCAGCTCACTTTTCGCTGCTTTCGCGCTTAGCTTCTCACTTCCGCCCTAGCCTTTGGCATGGTGAGCGAAGTGAGTTCCTTCCAGTCAGCCACCTCACAAAAGAACGCTCACTGCTCTCAGGTGGCTGACTGCAGTGGTCATTAACTTGAGCGCCGCCTGTGCATTTCTATCCCAGCCCGTCCACATTGATAGCCGAGACGTGATTGACCCAGTCACCACGCAGTGACAGCCGGTAGCTGCCACCTTCCGGGGGGATTGCTACTGGTCCAGGAGTACACGAAATGTAATCTCAAAGCGCTCCCGTACTTTCAGTGGAACTAATTGTTTGGATGAAGGAATCCTCTGTGTACCCGTCCTTTGAAATTCTCAACGCTCTCCTGCTCATGTCTTCCGCTTGGATGCTCACTAATACTGTTTTGCATGATATCTTCTGATCCCATCATTCGCCGGTTCCGATCTTCCAGAACTCATTCACCCTACCGGACAACAATTCCAGGCCATGACATTCCTTCATTGAAATGAGACGTATTAGTGCGTTTTCCGCCGTTTCTTCGTGATTTTAGTAACACTGGGTAGCGAACACAATGTTTTGAGTGGGAAGCTCGAAATAGAGAATCATCGTGAACCTTCAAGTCAAACTTCCTGCGCCTGCGCAAGCGATTCGACTTCAAAGTTAGCATTCGGGCCAGATTACACGTACAGTCCACGGCAACGGAAAAAGGCGATGGTGCAGTTGCGTACTTTCACTATGCATACTGTAGCCATGGATGGCTCGGTTCCAAGAATCGATGATGAACAGCTGATAATTTTTTTCTGGGTCATGAATTTTTCTTTTTCTCTCTTTTTTCGCGTAATTCTTGCACGGCATGGCATATCATCATAAGATATCACAAGGTGGCTATAAGGTTGTTGATATCACAAGGATATCGTATACAATGCCAAGAAAACACATTAAATATTCAATAAACACCAAAATTCTGTCTTCAAAAGGCTTCAACTTAACTGGATTTAATGCCGATTCGTACTTACCAGATCTACAGTATGCTTAGTAGAAATGCCCAACCGCACAACCGCCTTTTGCCGTTGCCGTAGACTTTAATATTGTCATACCTGGGCCCGTATGCATGAACGACTTACTCGCGAGGTAAGGGTAAATATTGCTAAGAATCTCTGCATTTCCTGTGCTCTATGCGTCTGTCTCGCTTCTTCGCGAGTAAGCGAGACAGACGCGTATAGCACAGAAAATGCGAAGATTCCTAGTAACTTTCACCCTTACCACGCGGGTAAGTCGTACACGAATACGGACCCTGATACCGATAGATCTCGCCAAGGTTTTTCCGTGTGAAGTTTTTTTTGCATTTTGCACCTTTGGATTTAACTCTATGAGAATTAAAAACAACAATCCCGAGTTCTAACATTGTCGCTGTCTGTTTGAAAAAAATCCATGCTACTTGGACAATGTTTGTGCACTTGCAAATACTATTTCTCACATAGACATTGGCTGGATGGCCAGCGAAGGCTGAACGTGCTGGTAGAGGAGCACTTATCACCCTATTATAGCCGCTAATATAACCGTATTCCAGCCTTCAAAACACTCTGATTCTGCTGTCTGTGATCGTGCTTGTGATCGCTTTCTCGTCGACATTCGTCTTCCAGGCAGGACTCATCTTCCTACTTTTCCAACGTTTCTCCACAACACTCATAGCTGCCTTCGTATACCTGGGAGTTTCGATCGCCCTCCATTACATATCACTAGTAAGTTGCATCACAATATTTTGCCTGGGAACCTTTCTCGCTTTGCTTACCAACACAATGGTTTCTCCTGACCGTTGAGCCAGCCAGTAAGGCCGAGATCATACTTCCAGCGACGAGCGACGCGACTCAAGGCTTACCATTAGTGTAGACCGAGAATCGATATGCCTAATGTGCACTGTCGCTGTCGCTGGGGTTGCGGAAAGTATGATCCCGGCCTAAAGATGTTTTGACATCACCGTTCGCTCGGCTTAACTCGCAGCTAACCCTCACGGCCGCTGCGGGGTGTCGCTTGTCCAAATGCACGTGTTACTCCTGGATTTTTGGGAGGGGTTCAGAACCACCGGGTGGGTTTAGGGCTGGGATCATACTTCCCGCGACGAGCGACGCGATGCAATGTTTACCACCAATATCGACCGAAAATCGATATGCCCGATATGCACTGTCGCTGTCGCTGGCCGCGGGAAGTATGATTGCGGCCTAACCCTTATCAGGGAGTACAAGCCTTCGTACCTTTAAAAGAGAATAGAAACTCGCTTTGTGTTGCTCAGAAAAGCTATGAAGTCAGCGCGATTGGCGAGTTGTCAGTGTTCGTCACTACTACAGGACGGTTGGCAAACATTTCCAAACACAAGAAACGGATTTTATTCGGGCGGGTCCCAAGCAAGGCCCCGATTTTTCTGAATAGGAGGCTATTCGCTATAGCAACACGCGAATTCGGGTGAAAATCACTATAATCAGAGTTGCGAGAGGAGAATGAACGAGTTAGATATCTGTAGCCTAGGTCGCACATTTTGAGCCGGTCGAAGCAAGGTTTTTCGTGCTTACCATGTCAAAATCTCCTTATCACTGTTGTATTTTGCCATGACCGACCACCCGGACTCATCTGAGCAACCTTGGCTTTACCGCCCGCAGCCACCATGATGGTTCAAGTCTCCGCTTCTTGAACCCACCGGCCGAGTTTTTCGAGAAAGCCTATACATGTACAATACCGCTCGTGGGATCTAGTCGGGTGGCAGTCGTTAGGTGATATCAGGGAAGAAAGAATGAGATCGCTTGAGAGCTCCATCAGGGTCGTGTGGAAGTGTTTCGTTTCCGAAACGAAACCGTTTTCGCAATCCCGAACCTTTTTGAGCTGTTCCGTTCCGTTTCCCTTTCCAAATTTTCGGGCTTGGAAACAGAAGAAAATAGTGCTACAAAGCTACTGGTGACGCCCTCCCGGAGCTCAAACCTTCAGCTACGCTGACACCCTGAAGCAACGATGGCAATTTTTCTGCGCAAAAGGGGGCTGCACTTCAGGATTCAGGCTACGGTAGTTTAAAGACATTATAGTTGCAGTAATCGACCGTGATTGCCCGGAAAACTCTAACCGAACCTCGTAATCGTGTTCGCGGCCCCTCTTCCCCTTGAAAAACCCCTAAGCCGAAGTTTGGGCAAAAATTGACATATCCAGCCCCATGGGGGGGGGTAGGTAATGAGTAGGCGAATCCATCCCATTTTAGGTGTGCAGAGGTCAATGAACACTTTAAGTCTCAAGCTTTGTCTAGAGGCAGTTTGTCGCGTGGAACTCGAATCTGAGGTCCGTCTGTTGTCTTTCCTATCAATATTATGAGAGATTACTGTAGCTTGATGGTAATATGCCTAGAGAGGTTCATAACTTCACTTTTTGGTTCATAACTTTTTTCCACGACTACCCGTGCAGCTAGGATGGGGCTTTTATCACTACCCGGGAGGTAGTTGATCAAAAAATTATGGCTTCATGGGTAGTTCTGGCAACTCGGCCTGGTCATTCCACTTCAAGGTCATGGAAGTGTCGGAAGCAGTGAGTTCTGGCGAACTGATTTTTCATCAATCAGTGAACAAAGATTTTTGGGTTGCAACACAGTTGTTGTTCAATAGGGAATTAGACTCGGAATGGGCAGAATTAATGGAACAATGTCGTTTATTTGAACTCGTGATGTAGAACCCATAATCATGTTAAAGGCAGTGTCCACGATAAAAACCATGTCTGATTTTTTGGTGGAGATCGGCAGCTGCGGGGCCTAGCTCAACCCTAACGTTGAAAAAACTAAGAAAAATGAGCTAGGAACGGTCCCCTTCGGCCCCAAAGTTGGACACCCGACAGCTAGTCACACCTCAGATGCACTTTCCACGCCCACCGACGTGAACAAATGAATGCTCGAGATTGTGAGATGTGCGATGGTTTCCGATCAATAGCCCCGTTCTTCCCTTCATTCTCAACTTCTCTCTTTACTCAGGTGAGCTCGCATACATCGGCTGCAAAAGACGGAAGTTACAAGCCTCGGACAACTCGTCCGCCATGCTTTCCTAGCTCAATTTTTGAGAGAGTTTAACTCCGTTCTCAGAGGGTCTTGTACGATTCCAAAAACATCATTGAAATCAGCGTGGAACCGTCTTCAAGATAGGTGGAAAAGCACAAAAACGATTCTCATCGTGAACACTGCCTTTAAATGATAACTATTAGGTACACATGCATATACATATACATAATTTATCGGCACTCACATAATCAAAGTCCTTTATGAAGCCAAAAGCGCGTACTCATAGAGAACCGCAACGGGTTGTTTCCGCTGTCCGGAAGTTTCGACAAAGAAAACCGTTTTTAGAGGATGTTGTTCATTTTTTAAACACTCTCCTCATTCCACTTTCCTATTGTTCCCTTTTTGTTGAAACATTTGTAACGCGAACCAAACCACTTTTTCTTGGGAGACCCCTTTTCTACAGAATCAAGCTTGATTTTGCTTTGATACTTTCAATGGAAAAGCTTGTAAAATCCGTTCCCTCGTCTCTCTTTACTTATCGATAATTGATCCATGTTTGACCACCCAAACGAATTTGTAATCATCTCACTACATTTCCCAGTTTCTTGTTTACGCTAGGTTATTGTGAGCCAAATATTTTTTTATGAATGTTCCAGGGCATTTTTTGACTCCTTTGACCTCTAAGTTCTCGTAAATATGACATTACCAAACCACTACTTTTGCCAGAGAGCTAAATTATCGAAAATTCTCTACTGTTCGGTCTGATACGTTGGTTCTGACAATTCCTGAACGTTTCCTTTTTCCAGTGGATAATATACCAGGTTGTTCGATAAGTTTTGTCGTTCAATAAGAAAACACAATTTTATGGCTCAAAATACACTTTATTATTCAGTATATTCTCCCTGAACATTAATACGCTTGCTCCAACGATCCTCCAATCTGTGGATCCCATCCCTGAAGTGAGAATCCGGAAGGTCTGCAAAATACGCTTCAACAGCCGTTATGACCTCTTCATTTGATGAAAAACGCTTGCCACGCATAAATTTTTTGAGTTCTGGAAACAAATGGAAGTCGCTGGGGGCCAAATCTGGTGAATACGGTGGATGCTGCATCAATTCGAACTTTGATTCATGGATTCTCGGAAATAAGGATGTCGAAAAACGAACAAAAAATCGTGAAAGCTAGTAAAGCGGATTTTCAAACAACGGTCGAGAGGAAGAGGAAGCCTTTCGCCTTACAGATTTTTTTTGCGAACTGCCGCGACGGTTTCTCGGAAATTGAAAATAGCAAGAAATTATTTAGGGCACATCAGACTCTCTAACACTAATTTCCAGATTTATTTGTAGAGAAGACTCATGTGCAAGATCTCAACTCCACCAAATAAAGGTAGGGTCCTGAACAATTTTGTTGCGGAGTGTCTCATTAAAAACCATGCGTTGGCCACCAGGTGTTGGGCGCTATTCATAATCCTCAACGCCAGCGCAGCACGCGCGTGACGCACGGGCGTGGCGTTAGGCCTCTCCCAGGATTCGATCGCTGTGCGACGCGATGGCATGTTTTGAATGCAGATCTACGTGCGACACAATCTCGATCGATGCTCTTGATTATCATTCCATCGCATCGCACAGCGATCGAACTCTGACAGAGGCCTTAGAGTATGAATAATTTCAACGAGCGTCACGCCCGTCACGCGCTTGCGGAGACTATGAATACTCCAGCGGCGATGACATGGCGTAACGGGGAACAAGGACCTTAAAGGCAGCGTTCACGATGATCATCCTCGTTGAATCTTCACAGTGAAATGATAGGCGATGAGGATCCTAGGCCCAGTGTCGAAAGAACGGTAGAAAACGAGCCAGGAGCGGTAAACTAACGACTGCAAACAAGCGTTTTGATGTACCAGAACCGCCCCGTGCTCCAGGTCCGCCCCCTCGATATGAACAAATGAAGACTCAGATTACAGGAATGATCAAGTGAAGGAAGTGCTGATAAGTGAGCTGATCGCTTCATTGCACTGATAGGTATCATCCTTCTAGCGGTCAATTCCTCCACGCTCAAAAATCAACGTAAACAAGAGAGGGCCTATTTTCGCTCAGAAACGCGTCTTTCGTGTCCTTTTTAAGCATGCCTTGCTATACGCCGCTGCTTCCTCACGCCGTGGAGATATCGGAAGTGAAATTTATCGTGAACACTGCCTTTAACTCCTCCACAAAAAAATTCTGTACACGCGTTCACCATCACAATATCAGAGGATAGTAATGGAATTAATTATCATGAAACGGAGTGAAATTGATGGTGTATTATTAGTGAAAATGATGAAAAAGTGATTACGGCCGTCGCTGCCATCGCGGAGCGGGCGTCACGCGCGTGCCGCGCGGGCGTGGCGTCAGATCATTCATACTCCAACGCCACGTCCGCTCGTCACGCTTGTGCCGCGCTGGCGTTGAGGAGTATGAATAGGGCCTTACCAAAATTACCGAGAAACGGCGAAAAACACACTAAGACGCCTTATTTCAGCTACATACATCAGGGCTGTGCGTAATTACGAATTACGGTTTGCGGTTCACGAATTACGGGCCTTTTTGGCAATTTTTTTGCGATTTACGAATTACGAAATTTGGGACCAAAATCGTAACGATTCGTAACAAATCGTAATAAAACGTGAAAACGCGGTCAAATGAGCAATGCAAATCTGCGGTCTAGTACAAATATAAATTTAACACTTTCAATACAACACAACTTCAAGATTTTTTAAATTCAACACACTCCTAATATTTGATTATTCTTCAAAATTTCAATTTTTGGTGAACCCGTACCCGTGCATGCCCGGCCGGTCGAAGCAGCAGGTCAGTCATGGAGAACTATAAATGTTGATAACTAGTTTAGGAATGACCAATCGCCCCCTTCTCACTCTGACGGACCAAAACTTAATATTTGGTTCCAACCTTTCCTTGCCCCAAGCCGAGCCAGGTCGGTAGCTTCACAGCTATTTAGACTCTGTTTCATTCCAAGTGAACTCATGTTTTCGTTTACCACTGCGCGGAGCGGTGGATTTTTCGTCGAAACCTCCTTATCTCTAGTTATATTTCACCGAGGCCGACCACTCCGCTGCTGGTGATAATCGAAATCAACAGGTCACTAGGGATGTACCAGAGCTTACTTCCATGGAATGCCCTTGTCACATGATGAGCACCAGAGACGCAGACCTTTGATGGAGCTGCAGTCTCTATCGGACCAAAATTTTGGTCCGCAGTTGCAGACAACCGTTGTTGCAACACGTACTGCAAACAGAATCATGCTGTGACCGCGAGGTCCTGACATGATTGATATTTGTCCCAGCACCACTATCTTCTAGCTCTCTGTAAACTTCTAAAGCGGTCGTCTGCAACTGCGGACAGCAATTCCATTTCGATATAAATAGGCAGTAAAGATGGGGCTCGACTCTAAGGACCTGGCTGGCCCATGGAGCAAATAAAGGTTGGAACTCATTATACACTTCATTGCAGAATTTTGCGGAGATATCAAAAACAACCTTCCCCACGCATCCATCTTTAGCGGTTAAAAAGATACAAGCAAAAAAGTGGAACTTGAATTCAAATCTGCCGGAGAATCGGGAAATTATTATTCTAACCTAAAAACATTATTCGACGACGATTTCTACGGGGAATCTCAAAATTACCTTTGATGTCTATCTCCAGAGGCTACGAGAGAAGAGGTGGTAATTTCAAAATTTGGTTCGAAAATTTCTAAGAAATTATGGCTGCAGAGTCTCTCAAATGTTTAAATAATGAGGAGCAAATTCTGAACGCAAAAGAAAAGAAGATGAAGAACCTAATTTTTGAAAGCACAGATCTTGAGGGAGTCTTCACCGTTTTGCATTTCAGAATCCTAATCAACCTTCACCACTCAGACCGCCGTCTCCACCCCAACAAACTTACGCTTATGTGCAGGAACGCTTATAAGCTCTGGTACATCCCTAGTGACCTGTTGATTTCGATTATCACCAGCAGCGGAGCGGTGGGCCTCGGTGAAATATAACTAGTGATCAGGAGGTTTCGACGAAAAAGCTTCCGCTCCGCGCTGTGATAACCGAAAACATAGGTTCACTTGGAATGAAACGGAGTCTAACTCCTTTAAGAGAATCGCTTACAAATATAGAGAGCAGACTCATTTCCTGCGTCAAAAAGAGGTTTTGTTAATGTATATCCCCTTTGGGATGGCCACCTTATCCAAGCATCCTTCTTCAAAAGGTTAAGGCTAAAACTATCCAACCGTAAATTTTTTCTCATCACAGTGTTGCCCTCCTTGGCATCAACTGAACTGCGTTTGGAAGAGCGATGATTCCCTATGCTTTCGTATTCAAAAGTTGGGCGAAACCTGGCACAGGTGTGGCACTTAAATATAAATAAACTTAGAGTTTCCATTTTCCCTATTAAAGTCGTTCCTATCCCACGTACGTGTACTGAATATTTCTTCAAGTGCTGCTCTAAAATGTCTATTTGAAACCCAACCTCCAGCCTACTTCGATATGGAAACACCTCATCACTGAAATGCTACGGTGTTTCCACATCGAATGAGGTTTGGGTCATGTGTGGGCTCATTACTCATTATCAGTTACGATTTACGAATTACGATTTACGAATTACGAGGAATTTCAGAAATTACTATTTACGATTTACGAAAATACAAAATTCAGTTACGCACAGCCCTGCTGTACATTATTCTCTGGCCTGCACTAGTTGTCCGGTTGGATGAACATGTTGTCCACAAGTTTGTGGCCGGTGAAGAATCGGGTCAATCGAAAATTTAGGAAAACTCAATACAAAACAGTATTAGCTAGGGATTATTAGAAAGAACGTAGCAGTGAGAGTAGAGAATTTCAAATGACGGGTTCACAAGAGATTTTAGTGTCCCAACAAACAGCTCCATTGGGAGTAATGGAGCGAAGTGTGGGTACGGGATTTCGTGTATTTCTAACACTGACGGAAATCCCCTCGATGCAGCTTGAGAACCTCCCTGATTGGGAGGAGGCGAGGGGACGTCCTGTCAGCAGAGTAGCTGGGAGAGTTTCCACAGCAGCTCTCCCATTGTTCTCCCGGGTTAAAGGCAGAGTCCACGATAAATTTCTTTCTTCGGCTTTTGACCGGAAATCGAAAGTTAAGGGTCTCACTGGAGCACTGGGGTCGAAAGAACGAACGAAAGCGAACCCTAAAGAGCTCCATGCGGCTCCGAAGTCCGCTCGCGCTAGCCCCCCCCTCCCCCGCTCGCGGTCGAGTTTTCCGAGGAACAGTTTGGTCCTCTTCTACATTAGCATTGGAGAGCGAGCGCGGCTGAGTTTTGGCATTGGGTCGCGTTTGCGCACGCTTTGTACTTCAAGCCCATGCCCGCGCAACCCATCCACCGTTGAAATGTGGCTTTCAAGAAGAAGAGCTGATTTTGGATTTTTCGCAGCGTTTTCCATGATTCTTTCTTCTATGATGAAACAGTCAGACTCTACGCACCTTCGTTTTCTCATGGAAACTCGAAAACGATTTTTATCGTGGGCACTGCCTTCAAGGCCTTTCCTGTGGTGTAGCAATCCGGAATCCATTGTTCATTGATTGTCCCATCGCCAGAACTCGCTGCTTCCGCTAGTTCACTATCCTGTTGAAGCTGAACTAGGAGCAAAAATAATAGTTCGGGCAGAGAAACCCTACATAGTTCTTAGAGGGCGACTCTGCCCCCACAATTTGCCAAGTGCGAGACCACCTCAAGACTGGCCAACCGCCGTCACTGTACAAATAAGTTGCGGTTTCCTCTTCGCATTCATCATGCCACGGACAGACCAAAGAAATTACCGAGATGTAGACTTCCCATGTTCTCCCCCCCCCACCCCCTTAATCAATTATCTTCGTTGTGATTTTTTCGAGGGGAGGCGTCCCCTCCAAAGGATTCTGCCCCGCGACAGAGCAAAAACGACGAAATCAGTTCTATTCCCCTAGAGAACTTCCCGCCAATGCATGAGTGGTTTTCTGAAACATCGACATGAATATAAAATAAGCCCTAGTTAGATGAATTTATTATGCAAAAAAAAACAGTGAAGGAGCGCAATAAGTACAAACTGGTAACATCCGGCAAAAATACAATTCATGCAAACATTTGAAGTCTTATACTCGGCTGTTGTTAACTTTTCAATCATACTACATTCACTTCAGAACATTCGATGGGAGACGGCGACAATGTCTATTTTCATCGAGGCACCCATTCTCGTTCTTTATGTTGCACACAAATATTGTAAGACATACATAGGTTTTTTGATTGGTTCTAGTCAATCAGAATATTCATTAAAAATATCGAAGAATTGACAGTTGTACTATAGACTTGGAAATTCAGGTGCAGTGGTCCACTATGCAATGTACAAACGAGCCGCCCTACTCCTGGCTGACCCTAAATACCATGGTGATTCGGAATGGCTCCGGAGCAAGATTCGTGAGAGCACGTGAGGTATGGAGATCACTACGCTGGAATATCCTCAGGGCAGGTTCTATCAGTGGCGTTGATGAGGATGAGCTCCAGCATCACAATGTAGCGGATGGCTCCGCGAAGGATCTCTAGTTTGCTCATCCGGCGATGCAGGGGATACGATGGGATCATACGACGTAACTGTAAATACATTCTAAATAAATGGATTCGATGGTTTCATTTCGAGAACTTAGTAAAAAGACAGCACTGCAATGATCTCACATTTGAGAATGCCTCAGTGAGCAGCTGTTGGCGATGCTTTCCTCGGAAATCACGTCGATGCACTCCAATCTGTGGACACATCTGCTAAAACACAAACCCTCTGCTCCCGACTCCACTTAGGGCGAAGGTTCGATTAACACTAAGAGCGTGCGGTTGAGTCGCGTGTCTTATCATACCAGCTTGTGGTGCCGGAGCGGTATAAAAACCGTTAAGATGGGGCACTCCAGTCTGCCCGCCCCTAACGGAAACCAGTTCTCAGTGCTTTGCGGAGTTTGGAGCAGAGGGTATGCACAGTCGGCACAGATCGCGCTGAAACTTTGCGTTCCCTGTTGTGCGTTGGCTCAAATTTGGTGCGCATATGTAACGACATAAGTGCACCGAGTTTGCGCCAACGCACAATAAAGAACGCAAAGTGTCAGAACGACCCCTGCCGACTGTACATATTGCTGCAATAATCACAACCCTCATAGTTCACCGCCCCAAAAAAGGCAGTGCATGAGGTGGATAGCTGGCGGTTCGCTAATCAGGGAAGCTACCGTATTTACTCTAATAGAAGTACACCTCTATTTGAAGTACACCTCTAATAGAAGTACACTTAAAAGGGAACGCTGAGTATTAGAAGTACACCCTCTATTTGAAGTACACCTCTATTAGAAGTATCCTCTGTTTCCGAGTGTGATTTATTTCCGTTCGTCGTGTGCGTCTGCGTGCGTACGCTGCGTTTCCTTCTCCCCACAATTTCTCGCTGTCTCTACCCTCGCTCCGCACAAGCGCGCGAGGGAACAGAGTAAATCTGGCTCGGAACCAGAGGATACATATAAAATAGAGGTCTGAGTATTAGAAGTACACCCTCTATTTGAAGTACACCTCTTTTCGAAGTGGACCCCCGGTACTGGGTAAGTGATTGGCAACTCGCATGTGGCATTTGAGAGAGATCAGTCTGCCCCAGATTTTTTCAGTAATATGAGGTTTGAATATTCACAAAAAAAAACTATCGGCCATCCCTTTCTTGGACAAAGATTGCTTGTATGGGACAACTTACGATCAAACCTCAGCGAACTTTAAAGGCAGCAGACACGCTCAAAAATGATATCAATTTTATGGATTAAACTGAAGGTCTGAAGCTGTTAGTATTCAGAAATAACGAAAAAGACGAAAACAAATCGACGGAAATTAAGATATAACGGTACGTTGTATATTGGCCCAGAAATGGACGAGTTGTACGGCACTGGCTGAAATAGCGGAGTTTTGGGATAACGACGCTAATGTACTCGTACGGCCCTTTCTGGAACGCTTACACCGTTAGAAGCCTTAAAAGTAATCTAAAGTGGCCGCAATCGAGCATTGAATACCTGTATGGAGGGGCGGAGCCCGTATCGTTGGGCTGAGCAAGGATGATTTCGTGACTGACAACGGCTTAAATACGGTCATTTGGACTCGTTTTTAACGCTTGCAACTTCGTGGGGGCTCTTCTAGGGCCTGCACGACCCCACTAATGTAGTTATCTCGACAACTTTTTCGAGCGTGTCTGCTGCCTTTAAGTGACCAAGAAAAAACGCAGAACCAAAGTTCGACATTGGTGTTGTTCGCGGCGAATGAACGGAGTTTATTTAGGTTTTTTACAAATATTTTTGTTAGATTGGGTTCCAGTCGATCAAGGTCGACTTGTTTTAGCCCTAGACGTTGACTTTAGCGGTGCTTAAAAAACCAAGATCCCCCAGCGTTACGAAGATTGGATCATTTACGCATAGAAATCGCTTATCAGAAACCATCAATTGTAGACTTTACCTATAGTGGATTGTGGACGCAAAGAACTCGCTTCTGGAAAAGCTGTTGTCAGGTCGTTCAAGAACCGCGCTTTTCAATCGCTCTGGACGGCTCGAAAGGCGATCAGTTAAAGGCAGTGTTCACAATAAATCTCACTTCCGATATCACCTAGGTTTACAGAAGGTCTGGTGCCCTGTATAGCAAGGCATGCTTAAAAACCACGCAAAGGACGCATTTTTGAGCCAAAGTAGACCCTCCTTTTTTCACGCTGATTTTTGAGCGTAGAGGAATTGACCGCTATCAAGTCAAGGAAGTGCTGATAAGCTCACTTATCAGTGCTTCCTTGACTTGATTATTCCTGTAATCTGAGTCTTCATTTGTTCACATCGAGGGGGAGGAAGTGGAGCACCGGGCGGTTCTGGGACACCAAAACGCTTGTTCGCAGCTGTTATTTTACCACTCCTGGCTTGTTTTTTACCGTTTTTTCGACACTGGAAGCCTAGAATCCTCCTCGCCTATCATTTCACTGTGGAAAGTCACCGATGATCTTCATCGTGAAAGCTGCCTTTAAGATACTAACGTTTGTAGTACTCAGACAAACCATCGCTCGGAGCGACACCGGCTCCTCCCATTAAATGAGGTGGAACTAGTCACAACAAACATTTGTTGCAGCGCTGACGAACACAGAAACTGCGGTGAGGCCGCGCGCGACGTTTTTGATGAACGATCGCAAAAATAATTACCTTCGAAATCAAAGCGAGTTGGGGGACTACTGGCCCACCAGTCACATAATTAGGTAGCAACAGAATCAAAAAAGGCTCCATTCAACAAAGTTACATGCATCGGACATATTTTTGCCAAGTTTGCCAGATGCTCCCCGTTTTTACAAAACTTAGCGCGGGTATTGTAGATACGAAGCAATTTCTTCTTGAAATTCCTTACAAGTGCCTAATCTCTTGTAGCCGTCCTGACCGAACTGAGAAAACACTTCTCCAACTCAAATGGGAGAAATGCTCTAAAGCAGTGAACTCGGATCTAAGAACACCATTACAAGTAGTTCAATAGACATACATTTCGATGTAAACGAGCGGATGGCCTTTGGTCTGCTTTTTCCTAGCAAGTACACTCCCTAGTAATATTAATACAATTTATCACTCAATACGGGGGTGTGTATACAAGTCTGTTGGTACCTGCTCGTTGGTGCCCCTGCTTCTACTGAACCCAGCAGACGTTTGAGTATACACAGGGAACGTTCGAGCGATATAGCGTGCACAACTATATCGCGAAAGTATCCCGCACATTGCATAAAGGTGTTGCCGTCCGGCACACTAAGGCCTCTGGTCCATAACACCTTAGGATCCGTACCTAGGGAGTCCATGGAGTCTTTGGCCACAAGCCACAATTTCTCCACCCTGAATTGCCGGTGATTGTCGAGTGATATCCAACAATCTGCGTTGTCCAATCTTCTGAGCTATTTCCATGCACCGTTTGCTGCTTTGCAGGAAACGCGCCTCAAGGATAGACCAGTCATCAACGTCGGAGAGTACGTCATCTACTGTGGTGACGCTGACGATAGGAGAGTGGGAGGCTGTGCAATATCTGTAAGGAAGGATTTCAATGGTATGGTCAAGGAGTTCGGCTCAACGTCGTGCCGGAATGCATTCGTACGACTGCGGGATCACAGAGGATTCAATCTGTGGATAGTGAGTGCTCATGCGCCCAATGAAACCGCCGAAGACAATTCCAAGGATGCCTTCTACGAGGAACTCAATACGTTGCTGGCCAGGATACCTTGTCAACATGCTGTTGTGGTGGGAATCGACGCAAACGCGAAGATGGGACTTGATCAGGAATCCGAAGTACTCGGTAAATGGTTCTTCCCAGTGGAGTAAACATCGGACAATGGCTACCGCCTTGTTGACTTTTGTGAACGCAGTGGTCTGATTATTGCATCGACATTCAAGAGGAATCATCGCCGCCATCAGCTTACGTGGCAGGGACCAACCCAGCTATCTCTGAAAGAGCAGCGGAAGCGGAAGATAACAACTTTGAAACTACAGCTCGACTATGTTCTGACGAGGAATATTCCAGTATCGGACATTCGAAGATCTAGAGCTGTGTGGGATGTCGCATTCGATTCGGATCACCGTCCAGTTCTGTTGAACTTCACTGCGAGGATTCATAAGAGGAAGCGAGGGGCTAAGCCTTTCCAGAGGATTGATACGACAAGTCTCAGGGATGAAGAATGCAGAAGGAAATCCCGACAACGCGTTTCTGTTCATATTGGAGTACAGACTGAGAACTTTGCGACGCGGACTCTTTCGTCAAGTGCATTCAGGACGCTTCGAAAGAGGCACTCCCGGTTGTACAGCCTAAGAAGAAGTTCGCCTACGTCTCAGAAGAAACAACATCTACCTACAACGGAGTATGTGCTCTCCAAACTGCATGAAACTTCGTGGAGGAGAAGCGTCTGAGGAGGAAGTTGCGTCGGCAGCTTCAAAATGACCGCGAACGAGAATGGACGTGTAGAGCTAAGGAGTTTGAGAAGGCTTGGGAGGAGAAGAATCCGAGGAAAGCCTACACGTTGTTACGACAGTATAGCGGTAAGATGAAGAGATGTTCTGCTGTCCTCAACACTACCAATGGAGTTGCAGTTGGTGATGCGACGCTGCCAATATGGAAGGATTACTTCAGTTCACTACTGAATCGTCCAGCGCCGTCAGTACCAGAGCTCCCGCATGTTCAGAGAGCACATTACGATGTCAGTGAGGAACCGCCGACTGAGGCTGAAGTTTCGAATTGTGTCCGGAAAATGAAGAATGGAAAGGCAGGTGGAGATGACAACATCACTGCTGAAATGCTGAAAGCTCTTCCTCCGTCTCGGATTCGTGAAATGACCAACACTATCCGTACCATTTGGATGAGCGAAAGGATACCCGATTCGTGGAGACATGCGATCATCGTACCTCTTCACAAGAAGCTATCCGTCACGGATCCTAAGAACTACAGAGGAATCTCTCTACTTCGTGTCATGTACAAGGTTTTAGAACGTATCATTCTCGAGCGACCTATCAAACATCGTGAAAGAACGACCAGAGATGAGCAAGCCGGTTTTCGACCTGGAAGATCGACCATCGACCAAGTGTTCGTTGTGAGAAGAGTAATCGAATCGTGGCAGCGGTATTCGAAGCTATTACAGCTTGCTTTTTTGAACTTTGAAGCCGCATTCGACTCTCCTCATCGTGATCGATTGCTCAACGCTCTGCGAGCCGATGGAGTCCCGGAAAAGTATGTTCGGTTAATCGAGGACATGAACAAAGGAACAACAGCAGCAGTTCGTACACCTGTCGGATTTACGTCAGCTTTCGAGGTGAAAACAGGAGTAAGGCAAGGAGCCGTTGCAGGACCTTTTCTTTTCAACTTCGCCGTTGATGACATCATGCGTAGAGTTGCAGAACAGTTTCCTGCGGATGTGATCCCAACACCATCAGGACGCTCCCTTGTCGACCTGGAGTACGCCGATGACATTGTGTTATTCGATGAAAACAAAGCAAAACTGCAAAGGATTGTGAACCTCGTTTCGAAGTATGCCGCAGCCTATGGACTTCGTCTTCGTCCGGACAAATGCAAGCAGATGTGGGTCTCTCAGAGGCCTTCAACGGGAGCTTGTGTGGACGGACAACGCATCGAACTGGTGGACGATTTCTGTTATTTGGGCTGTTTGCTGAAGAACGATGGTAGTTATGCAGCCGATAATCAGCAACGATGTGCGAAAGCTACGTCTGCATTCAATTCTCTAACCAAGTGTTTGTGGTCTACCCCCATCGCGAAGGCAGTCAAGTTGCGCGTCTACCTATCCGCTATTCGCCCTATCATGATGTACGGATCGGAGACGTGGGAAGCACCGAAGACGCAGATGGAAAGGTAGGGTTGCACGGAGAGGAAGCTCTTTAGACGTTTGCTCGATATTTCTGGCCGCGGATGTGCCACAACGAAGATCTCTACAACGAGATTGATGCTTTACATCTACGTTTGACACGAGGGAGGTGCCAACATCTCCCAATGCCATCTCAAGCGGCAACGGAAGGTCGTCTTCGTCTGTTGGGGCATATTTCAAGAAGACCGCCAGATCGTCTTGTTCAACACGCTCTAAGGATGCTTCCAAGTCCTGTCTGGAAACGGCCGCCTGGACGTAGGCGAAAGTTTTGGACGGATGTGGTGAAGGAGGATTTGAAATCACTCGGCATTGAAAGGCAATTCAGGCGCGATGTTTTACTTCGCAGGAAGTGGATTAGTAATCAATGGATGGATTGTGTTCAAATTGTGGCTGAGGACCGTGACAAATGGACACGGCTGACTACTAGGACGGGACACCTCGGTGAAGATGCGGAATGACCGCGTCAGGCGAAAGCCAACCGATTAAGTCAAGTCAAGTAAGTCATCACTCAATACATATGCTCATCAGCCGATGTATAAGACGATTGGTTTGTTTTATTTGTTTTTTTTTGTGATAATCTCCACGTTTGACTCTCGATAAACCTCGGTATCAGGACAATAGTTGATGCTTTGATTGTAGCAGGCACGAGGTAGTATGGCTTTATTGGAAGACTAACGTTTCGGCGGTTTCGCCCTCTTCGGAGTCTGAAAAAGGTCGAATCTATGTGTAAAATTACTCGGCCAAACGTAGTTTCTACCCTACAGAAATTCAAGACGAATTTTTCCAAACATATGGCTGGGATACATGGAACTGAGCGACATACCTTTTCAAAGTCCGTGGAAAATCAGGGTATTCGGTAGATAAGTGGCGGGGTACCGAGATATTTCTGTGATATTTCCTCCCTTCTATGCATTCTTTTTTACGTAAAGTCCACAGCAACAGGAAAATGCGGTTATGCCATCGCGTCCTTCCACCAGGTTGCCCCATAACCGACGGCAAAGCTATAATTTTTCTGCATTTTCAAGAAAAAAAACTCTGGAAACGTTCAGAAATGGTAAATTTTTTCCTTCACTGCACATTACTAAGACACCTAAAGTCTTTATCACAGATTCATGCAATAATAACAAGTAGAATAAAAAATTACAAAAAAAAATAAAAATAACGGAAAAAATTTTCTTTCCTCTTGTTACTCCTGCATGTAACAATGGTAAAAACTTTAGGTGTGTTGATGATGCCTGTGTGTGGGAGAAAATCACAATTTTGGCGTAAAGTGCATCATGCTTAGTGGAAATACGCAACCGCACAATCGCGTTTTTCCGTTGCCGTGCACTGTAGAGCTTGCGCATAGGGGCTCTCCCCTGCACAGAAGGTGGCCTCGCCGATTTCTGGGGCTCTCAAGGGTTTTTTTGAAAAGCTCGCTTGAAAGTTGAATAAAATTTTGCTGGAGCGAGCAAAACGAAAGTATATACAACAAAAGATTTCATTGAACGAATGAAAAAGCGATTTGAATTTTTTTGTCCGAAGCCAACTGAAACACTATTATTGATGCCTAAACAATGTGAAAACCGGGTAAATCAGTGGATTAGTAGAAAGTGACTTTGACAATGCTCCACTAGCACTCTCCATGCAATTTCCTCAAGGCACTCTCTGCACCATTTTCACATCAACAATTCAAAACTTTGAGAAGAATACTTTGGAGTTTTGGATAAAACCTCAACTACCTTTTGCACACGAACTAAACGAGGAAAGTTAGCTAAAAACAATGATAAAAGAAGACACCTAGAACATCAGCCGATTGGCCAATTGAATGAGGCATTTTAGCGAAGTTTCAGAAACCGATCGTGTTTTTGGAGATCATTGGCTGCAACTGCACCACCTCTTCCAGTTGCGGGCAGCCGCTTTTGCAGCATGCGTTTCGAAGATAATCCATGTAAGGAAATCTCCAGTTGGTTTATCAGCAGCTTTTTCGTTTTAAATTTAAGGAATTTCAAAAGTTTTTTTCTAGAAGTTCTCTAATGGTAACATGTATTTCACACAAGATGATACATAAATAGCTTCAAAGAGTTCATTCGATTCCGTGACACATACACTGTGCTTCTCTGCGCCGAATTCCGGTCCGCAATCGCGTTTCGACACGCTTTGCGGTTGCGCGCTTTCGAGTCGGAAGAGTTTCCAGCGCCACAGCCGCCGATCTGGTAACTCTAGGTGGGTTTAAGAAACTGAAAGCTAAGCAAAACCGAAGAAAACTGCATAAGGAAGCCATTTCGAGTCGACTTTGGCGCTGGAAACTCGACTGACTCGAGCGCGTGCGGCCACAAAGCGTGTAGAGACGCAACTGCGGACCGGAATTTGACCCAGAGAGGCACAGTATGTATGTACTGTTTGGATTTGAGAGATAAAAAGAACTAGGTGATAATTTTACGAGAAAAAAAAACCTATTGCGTTTATAATGAAGTGCAAGAGCAAATGCCGAATTAGGCGTGTCAGCCTCAGTCAATAAACGAGAGGCTCCGGGTGAGCTTTGAAGCGTCTTGGGCGCTTCAACGCGATTAATATTGGTGGATAGATCGCCATTGTAGATTAGAGAGCAAATAAGGAGAGCATGAGCCTCACTGCCAAACATATTACTTGTGAATCATTAACAAGAAGTAAGCCTCCTAATAAACCACCCCTTCGCATTTTGGACATCTAAAGTTCGAGATCGAATGAGTATTCCACTACTCTGTCCACACTTTTTCTCAAACATGAAAGTGTTCTGAAAATCTCGGCAAAGGAAGTGACCTAACATACAATGAGTTTAGCATCTCGATTTCAGAATCGACCAGAAATTTGTGAATTTCGTAAATTCCGCGATCTTAATCCTTCCCTGTTAAAACCCCCGTCAGAGTTGGTCGTTTGACTGAGTCCCACCCGTTCGATACGCTTTGAGATAGTGACAGACCGGTGCAGAAAGTCCACACAATGAGTCCGTTTGCCACCGTCTGCTTGCTTCCGCAATCCACCCAGTCGGTACGGGATGTTGATCCAATTCACAGCGCAGATGGGGCGAGGAAGCAGTTCGGCTGGCACATGAGACGCGCACGAAGGAAAACCGCTGCGTTCACGTCGTCGTTGGGGCGCGTTAACCGAGCGCCAACTAGTTTTCTTCAAGGGCCACGGTTTTAATGCGCCCCAACGACGACGTGAACGTAGCGGTTTTCCGTCGCGCGCATCACGTGTGCCATCCGAACTGCTCCTTCGCCCCATCCGCGCTGTATATTCGATCATCATCCCGTCAATACTGGTGTTCCACGGGAGCACACAGGGCCAGTACAGATTTTTACGTCCCGGACTCTGTCGGTTTTTCGACCAAGTCTGACGAGAGACTAACCTGACGATCAGCAAAAAACCACACTAATACAGCATCGGCCAAGAACCTAGAGTCCACGCATTCATTCTTCACTGAAGAGCCCCGGGGTAGCTAGAGATATGAATTGTCCGAAGACAGGGGCGAAAAAATTCATATCTGAAATTATTCTAATCCATCGCATATATAAAACCATTCCATGCTAACGAGTATATGATTTATATGATGTAATTTCAAAAAATTTCTGAAAATTTTATTACTCTATTACTGTTTAAAATAAACATACAATTCAGGAACGGAACCAAAAAGAGAGTATTTTTCTTTAATTAGTTTGGTGGATGGAAGGCGCTGAGACGGTAGATCGCCGCGCGCGATCGAAACCCCGTTGACCGGTGGTGCCGCCAGCTTAAAGGCACAGTCCAAGCTCACTGACGAAATCTGGGATTTCCACATATATGTGAAGTACACCCACCCCGTGTACCACTTGCCAAGTGCGAGCTCTCAATTCCTCCGAATAAGCGAGATATAGGAGGAAGCCACCCTGGGGCGCCCACCCCGGGAAGCCACTTTGGCACGCCCCTTTTACGATGTTTCCAGCTCAACAGTGGCGAGATGAGCGACGCTTTCCAATCAGTAGCCCCGTTCTTCCCTTCAGTCTCGGTCTTTCTCCTTACTCAGGTCAGCTCGCATACAGCGGTTGCAAATGACGTGAGTTACAAGCAACGGACAACTCGTCCACGATTTTCCCGCCGCTCAGTTTTCGAGGGGCCATAACTCCGTTCCCAGGGGGTCTTGAACGATTCCAGAGCATCATTGGGATCAGCGTGGGACCGTTTTTAGGGTAGATAGAAAAACTGAAAACCGATTCTGAGGTTGGACTGTGCCTTTAACAAGACCAGCCGCCTGGTCCATGCGTCAGACCAAATATAATACGTGAACCATATTGACATCGGCTTTTTTCGGATATCTTTACTCCCCTTAGGGCTATCAATTTTATTTTTTAATACGATGCTAGCGGACGACTTAAAGGCAGGGTTCGCGATAAAAACGATTTTTGGGCTCTCTACATGAGAATGTAGATTTGGTCATCACAAAAGTGAAAATTAGTGAAAAAACCCGGAATTCCGCGGGGAAAACGCGCAAAAACAAGGTATAACTGCTAATTACTGGTGTCGGCCGGCCCCCTAATTAACGATATTTTCGTTATTGCGTGTTTATCCGCCTTTTATTTTGCTGTTAAAGTAATCAGGAGGCTACAGAAGTGCTCAGAAATTACTTTAGAAGCAAAATTAAAGTTAACAAAACAGGTTTTTATAGAAATCCCGATAGCTGGAGGCGGGAGGACACCAAGCAATAACTTGTTCCTGAGCGTTTTTTATTCAGTTTTTTACTTATTTTCACTTTTGTGATGCCCAGACCTACCTTTTCATGGGGATAGCACAACAACCGATTTTATCGCGAACCCTGCCTTTAAGGAGTTTCACAAAACACATGTGATTTTGGACCTTCTTCCCCTGTAGAATTCATTTGGAGGTTTCTCGTGTTTAGTTAAACATGGAGCGTCGGTCTAGGTCTCATGGGCTTCCCTAACGTCGTCCCGTCAAAGGCCTATTGATGAGCGCAAGGCATCTGAAGGCAAGACTAACGTGGGCGACAGAGCATCTTCAATAAACTCAACAGCAATGGAAAAGGTTGTTCTCTAATCTTTTCCTACTATTCATTTGTTCGGAGCAACAAATTCAACCGAGATAAACGCCTTTTCCCGCTGTTTAGTCTAGTGCACCAAGTTCCGCCGTTCATGCACCACTAGTTCCGCCGTTCATGCTAGTCTTGTCTTTTGATGCCTTGCTCTCATCGAAAGTCATTTGATGGGGCGAGCTCCGAAGGCTCCCGAGCCAAGACGCTGGTGTAGACGCTGGACGCAAGGTGTAGACGCTTTGCAGCAATGACGAATTTTTAAGAGACCTCTAAATGAATTGTCCACAAAAATAAAGCCACAAAATAAAGCGACTGTGTTTCATCGAATTTCTCGTAATTTCCTCTGACGTCCTTAGCATTAAGCTTCGGAGTGGCCCGTGAAGTGCGTGTTATGATACCAACCAGTATTGTTTTTATTTCACGTAGTTTTCTTAGAGCTTCCGGTCCCAATAGATGTCTAACGCCGTTCTTTAGAGAATTTCCAAATGGCGTGTATTATGATCTCAACTGACTTCCAAGTACCGTTGTTCATAGACAAGCATCACCGCCGAACCCTACTCCAGCCCCACCACCTCGCTTGCCGTTTGAGCAAGTCTTCTTATAGAGTTCGACGGTACGAACAATGCCTCCAAAGAAAAACTTGTGTAGAGTTCATGAAATATTTACTAGTAATGCAATACTTATAGTAGAAATCTGTGTAGTCGAGAGACGTCGGTGAAGCACCTTGAGCATGCAGATCTCTTACTACTTGGGGAGCGAATATCACTGCCACTAGAGCGAGCTGGAAGCGGAGATGTCGGCAAATAAGGCTAACAACGAGGTGCATAGATTGTCCTTTGAAAAGACGAATCTCTTCAATCATCTTCCTCATCGCTGCTGTGTATACTTGGACGTCGACTGGTGGCAAGTGAGGGTACCTGGAAAAGGCGTAGAAAAGACAAACATCAGTAATGCACAATGGAGCGCGATAAACTCACCTTTCCTTCGTTTTGAGCAATGATATTGTCGAGGTCTGGATGCAGCTTCTCCAGAGCCATTCGACGGCAGTCTCTACAGACATCAGATTGGTCACAATACATCGTGCGTAAATAGTAGGCATTTGATGCCTACCTGTAGAACACTCCCAGACTATTCCAGTCAAGCAATTCACTGAGTCTTTCCGTCCTGTTTCGCTGGATGATTCGTTGTCGACGGGACATCCCGCAGAAATCGTACCTATGAGCGCAGAAATGGTTGAGTCAAACGTTGTCTTCTATTTACGGAAATGTGAGGCGTACATGATTTGGGCCAATTGTCGAACAGATTCCTCAGGTCCCTTGAATCGTCGATCAACCACATAGATGCCATATGATGCGGGATCCTCCACGTGCTCCTAAATGGACGGAATGAGGTAGTTTGGATGCCTCACATTGTAGCTGCATTGGGAAGAAAATCGAAAACTACTCATGAACACTCGGAAGAGATGAGGAGACTTTTGATTTTAAAGGTAGCGTACACCTTTTTTTCTGAATTATTATTTTGAGCACGTACGTACACGAGGTAGTGAAGTATAACAGAAAGGCCTCTCAGAATCCAAATAAATACTTTTTTTGGAAAATTCCAGAAAACTCAACTCGACGCCCCTACGCCTATCTTTTGCGTTTGGTGTAATACACAACATCGGGAGTTCGCACGTCGGAATTGGCTTTGCGCCTCAAACTCCTGAGTGAATTAAATCTTTCTGTCTTTATACTGTCAGAACCACTATGAAAATAAAACGTTCATGCTGCTGTGATATCTCGGGTAAAAAATGTTCGGCACTGTACATATCTTTTGCGCACGTCCTGGCGCTTCTGCTCCTCGTGCTAGATGACCGACCTAGGACCCAGCTTTCCAGACCCACAGAGCCTTTTTCACGGGGCTTTAATGTTGCCGATACGCAACATTGAGTTCTCAAGCTTTCCGACCTACCTCAACTTGGTTCAAGCATGGGATTGATAAAAAAACCCGATGTCCTCTTTTGAGGGGAGCCTGTCTCTACGTGTGAACAGTTTGCCTTCTGATCCATCTATCTGCCCAGAGAACGCGATGCTCCGCCCCTCGGGGCTGCTTATGGCGCCGTGGGTCCCACAGCGATTGGTTGCTTAAGCACGCTCGGCCCGCGTCGGATCGGTTCAGGCGGCGTCACCATGAATATCCCCTGCCTCAGACTCGTGGGCCGCTATTCCCTCCGTTCATAAATTCCCTTGCTTAGTACAGTGCTCAATCGTGAGACCTCTGGCCTTTAGCACATCACCATCCTCATTTGTTAAGCCCCAATTGATCGAAATCCGCAAAAGTTAATATGTGCTGATGCAGTGGCTTTTCATTGTAGCTGCTTGGACTATTCTGGGGTTAAAGTTGTTCTGTGATGTCTTGAGATATATGTACATGACTGACAGCTTTAATAAGTAGGCAGTTTATATGGCTAATTAGCGCAGATAGTGCCAACTGGGTTGAGAAGCCACAAGCAAGCTGCCACAGGACTGACGTGATTGTGACGTTGAGAAACATCAACCAATTAGTAACAGCAGTAATTATAGCTGAGGGGTTGGACCACCACTCAGCTATAATTGGCTGAGTGGTACTGTCCCTGCTATCTAAGTGAAATTCCGGTCCGCAGTTGCGGATGACCGCTGTTTCAGCACGCAACTCAAAGATATTTGTGCCGCGACCTCGTGGTCTCAGCACGATTGCTGGTGCTTCCAGCACAATTTTGCTTCTGGTGCGTATGGCAACGGCTGTATCCTGCAAGCGCGGACCGGAAATCCACTCCAATAACAAAAGTACCCAATGCTCTGCGTTACTAGCGATACACTTTTCTGATTCCCGCCTCAAATTCAAACAGACCAGATCGACGATTTCGTGCAAGAAACTCGAGAGGTATCCTTTTATTTTCTTTTATTCTATCCTTTTTTAGGCGCGCTTTATTGCACATATGGCGTAACCCATGGTAACATAAAAATACAACATTCAATAAAAGTCCCACCGTATGCTCTTTTTTTCGCGCCATCACTAAATGATATTGCAGTGATAAAAGCAGTATAAACATTTGGGAGGGATAGACAGACGAACCTGCATGAAACATCCAAATCCACTGAGGTTCGTTGAGATGGAAGGAATTCCCATCACAGTACACTCTGCCGGTGTGTATCTGGAAAGTTATCACTCCATGGACTAGACCAGTTTCGTAAAGGGAATTGAGAGCTCACCCCCATGGCTCGTAATATGACGGGAACACCCCCAGATGACAGCCTCTTACGAAATCTTCGTAATCAAGTCCAATCAACGGGGAAACAGACGATAGAAACTCTGAAAATGGGTATGGTATTCACATTGTTCCGAACTGGTCAAATTTTACAGCAAGTTTGATGATTCACCTGGATGAAATACAACCTTCACTCGATGGCTGCGGAAGTTCAAAAGCTGTGTTCGTCGTAAAGCACTCAAAACCTAGACAAGTCAATTACGTACATATTTTCTATGACAATTCACTAGAGACAAACAAAACCTTTTGCTAGAGAGCGAAATCGTGAAAACACACCTGGTCGTCTCCTCGAATCATATTGTGGGTACAAATAGGTGGCAGATCGCTCTTTTCCGTTGCCATAATACATCGTTTCAGCTAAAAGTTCTGTTCATGAGAAACTTTCGATGTACGATTCTGACTTCTGCTAGAAACACACCAAGACTTTGTCAGCAGGTGACAGAAGGTCCTCGCCATCTGGAAGATGGCCTTGCAAGCAAACATCGAACATGCGCTGGCCAATGCTCTCCTGGAAGAGAAAGTTTTCAGTCAACTGTGTTTTTCTTCTAATTGTCAGCAGCGTCGGCTACCTTGATCATGTCGACAGCTTCTTTCAGTTGCTTGGTGACTGCTTGTCCCTTCAGCGACTCAACGTTGAACGAGTTCGCAGGCGCTGAAAAGCTTTGGTCCACTAAAGGTGGCCATGAGGAGAAAACGTTGTGTACCTGGGTAAATGATAAAGGCCACGACAGTGACACCCATGTGACGAGGGTCAGTTGTGGTTTGGAGATAGTGATTGAGTCGAGCCAGGGACTCAATAAACAAATCACCTCCCTTGTTCGAAAACTCGTACCTGCAGAAACACTTTTCCTTCAAAGCCCAAGATACCCAGACAATTCAGATTTTATGCTTGTATTGGAGAGAATCATTGCTGATCACAACGATATCTCTGGAATCGTTCAAAGACCACCACAAAGGGGGTTATGACCCCTAGAATATCTTTATATTTTTAGAGACAGAATTCGGCGGATAAGTTGTCTCAGGCCTGTATTTCTCTTCATTCGAAGTCGCTGCGTGAGAGCGAACCAGAATGATGAGACAAGTCGGCTGGGAAGGAAAATCGAAGATGCGGTTGAAATTCATCCGCCTATCTGGCCCCTCTAGAGTTCGAAAATCAAGAAAAGTGGTGTGGCTCGCGCTGGTGACCGAGGGGGTTGGTTATATCTCGCTTATTCGGTGAAATTGAGATCTAGCCTTTGGTAAGTGTTATACAGTAGAAGTCTATTTCCAATCCCATGAAAATCACGGAATTGATGTCCGAGTGTGTACTGTGCATCTGAGAGTATATTGATTCAATTAGGCTCTCCTAACGGGAAGAAGTGATATCTGAGCAGCACAGATGTGAAATAAGGAAATAGTCCAGTCAATCTCACCTTCCGGCAGTGAACATGTACAGAGTCTTGTCGAGATCGAAGTCCAAATGTCCGTGAAAATGTCCGCGAATGAAATTGTTAATTTTTTCTTTGGCTACAGAGTGCAAATTCTGAAATAGTAAAAGCATTAGTAAAAACTTAATTGTTCTGAAGAAGCAAAATGTACGCTGTTCACCTGGAACTCATGCAGGGCTGCAAACTTCACGACATTCAACCCATTCGGAGTGAGAATATCAGGCTTTCTGTCTAGGAGGTGCTCGGCCTCCAAACCAGTGATCTCAGAAACTGTAGTGAAAATATGGGCAGAGTGGACGGCAGCTCTTTCCAAACAGTACTGGTGGTAGATCTGTAACAAGAAAAAAAATCAACCAAAAATGCATGACCATGTGATAAGGCTGCTCAGATTTTTAGAAAATCATCGTACATACATAGGAAGGCCTGAAGGAGCTAGTGCCAACACTGGAGGGAGAGTCGAAGGAAAATTCGCCACCCATGTCAAAATTTCGCTCACAAAGAGTGTCGAGCTCCTGGGCAAAATCAGATAACGCTTCACACCACACCCGCCCGCTTTGAAATTTATGAAAATTCTATTCGAAGATAACGCCCCTTTCCATCCCATTATCGGACACAGTTCCACTCTCCCAAATTTTCATATCTATGTGCACTCTGAGAAAAAAGAATGTTACTTTTGTTTCTTGTACCTCTGTGAAGGGACCACTTTCTGTCGGAGCATTCTCTGAAAAGGGGAAGTCCCAGTCCAGTTTAACCCTAGCACACTTGAATCGCCCTGGTTTTCTTGACCTGATGGTGGAAGGGAGCCGAATGAAGTTAAAATCATAGTCATTTTGAATACTTCAAACCTTCACGTTCAGGTGTTTTAGCATAGCAAAGTTAGCGTAACCCTGAATGAAGTTAGAGGAAGGTAACCTTCTAGAGAAACAAATTTCTAGCCCGAATCGCTGGGAATCGCTTCAGGTTTTTGCAAACATAATTTACTTGCGTCCTCGAAAAAAAAACATTCAAACCTCACGCGCGGCGGGCGCGGTGGTCGCGTCTGCCGGCCCGCTAATCAATTCAGGCCAAGAGAAGAGAGCAGCTGACCACCCATGCTGCTGGTCAGCTGTTTTTCTTTGAGAATGCAAGCCACGGATCTAACTGTATCGGTTTTGCCCGCAATCCCCTTACGGATAGGAGCACTGGTAGAGCTTAGAGCGGCACAAAAGTATTTCACGAAATGTTTCTCACGATAATCTACAAAGTGAATCCTAGCTGTGTGTGTGCTTCGCACAAAAGTTCAGAAATAAACGGCGAAAAATTCAGGTGCTTCTCCTCCTTTGCAATGTAGCGAAATTTCCCCCAAAAAAAAATCACCTCTTTGTAATGAAGCGGAAGTAAAGTCTATCCGAACGAAACTGTCCGCCCACGCGGTAGGCGTGCGTGTCGAACCACCGTAGTATGAGCATTTCAGGACAAACTTTTCTACTGCTGCAGACAGCCGGCTGGGATACCGTTCACTATTCGTCTAAGACTCCCGTTAATCAATTCGCAAGTCCAAGAAAAGCCTTTGCGACGGCCGTTCGACATGAAGGCCAACCGCGTGGGCGGATAGTCTAATTCGGACAGACTTTACGTAGCTCAACATAATCAGCATCAGTGTCTCTTTTTTCAGAGTTTTCGACCCAGTAGAAAGGACAAACCGAGTGAACCCGAACCAGCGACTGATTTCTGGGCTTCTAAGCTGGCTGCACAAGCTGATATGATAAGCAGAACCGGAAAAAAGATTAACCAGATATAATCGACTATATGCTCGTAGATCTTAAATCGAAAAATATGTCAACAATATATGCATCGTTGAAGAACTGAACAGAATATTACAACACAGCCTTGAGAAGTAAACTCTGAAAGTTGGAGAGAAAGCCGTGAAAATTGGGCAAGAGCTGTTCCGCTCACTAAACTTCGTTTGTCTCATTTTTCCCAGTCCTGAAGTTCACAACTGACAGTACCATTTTTTTTTCGAATGCGCGCGCCTCTTTTTCACACTTTTCGTACTCAAACGAATCAGGCTCGAATATTTCCAATTGATTGACGTATAAATTGCGCTTTAGTTTCATGGCAAAATTTGTTCGAATTCGACACACTACTACAGAAGCACCATAAAAAATACTCGCTCGTCGTTTTCCAGCCTCCTCGTCCAGATTGAATGAGCCAAGGTTGTTGTAAAAGTCGCACCCTCCTGCGCACAGATGTCTGCCCAAAAGGGTCGCATGCGTCGTGTAAACCGTTGCAATGTCCAGCTTCCAGAGACGGGACATCAACAGACCAACACCTATAACAGCGCATAGATGAATTGAAGAGAGCGGAAAAGAGATTCGAAAGCACCGCTAACCAGCTTGCCATTCGTGAAAGTGAGCGACGACCAAAGGCTGATAATCTGTGATCGCCTCCCTGAAATTCTTCAGGAATACTGCCACCATAAATCCGAAAATCACGGCATCATTGGACTCGATGTCCTCATGTGGGATGCCAATCTTGCACCTGGAATAGCAATTTGGGGGCACTTTAGAAGTGAAGTAATGGTTCGTTTCTACCTGTCAAACAACTCTTGCTTCCACTCATCCATCTTCGCCGCGCCTGATCCTAGATCAAACAAGATCACTTTGGGGTAGCCATCGATAAGCCAACGACCATACATGCACTGGAATTAATAGGTTTGCATATAGGTTGAGAGTGTTTTTGGTAACTACGAAGCTTTACTTAGAGATCATGGTACAACGTATTTCATTACATCCGGCGAACATCGTTAGCGACGACTCATATTCATATTTTAAGCAGCATTCGAGCTCAGCGTGGAGAATCATAGGAAAAAAGAGATCTCTCGATTCTGATTACGACTATCTCCTCAGATTCCCAATTTGACTATCATCATGAACATAGTTCCAACAAAAAAGAACAAAAAAACGTTTTTGCGACATGCTTATAAATCTTACAAGAAATGGCTATAGATCCATCAGAAATACCACCAGAAATAGCTGAACCCCAAGACAGCAGCTTTTTGAGAGCCGTATTTCAACAATAGTAACGAGTTTGATAGCACGATACTGAGGGCTCAATGGACATTTCAGTGATTCTTTCAGTGGAAAATGATTGATGTTTTTTGGTCGAGGAAGCACCGCCCAGAAGTCCGAATTTCAAGGTCGTAGATGCGATTGGTCGTACACACCTAAAGCAGTGTTTTTCTCAGTAAAAATGTTTATGTGCTCCTACCAAAGGATTCCTAAGTTTTGATCCTGCAATAAAATTACCCAGAACATGCTGCTCATTAGAGCACATGCCATTGCGATGGGGTCTTTCCATGCGAGTAGCAACTCGGGTTGAATGCATGACTGGTACTAATTGAATGCCGTGAAATTATCAATAGTGAAGAGGAAAGAGTCAGTACCTTGAACCCGTTGTCGTGCAGTCGTTTAATAGCGACCCTAATCGTCCTGTAATGAAAATTATGCCACTAAATTGACAGTGCATGTGGATTACCTTTGAATAGTACCTGTTTTCCGGCTCGACTCTCTCCACTTCTAATCGCCATTTATCGTCCTTCATCGGACCAAACAAACAGTACTGATCACCTGTAGAGGATCAACACGTAAAGTTCAACACGATTCTAATTTGGAAGCAACGGTGAAACAAATGTACCTAACTCTTCAAAACTGACTTGCGCTTTACTCCTCAGCACCGTATAGATTCCACCAACCTGAAAACAGAACACGTTTCTCTACGAATGGATGTATGTTCCATTCAATTAGGAAGCCGCGACGCTGCTTGGCGGGAAAACGAAAGAAACATGGCTATTGATCGAATGATTCCGCGCGCAGTACCTAGGTGTGGCCTGCTAATCGAATACTCCAAATATATGTGTTTTCTCTTATATTTACAATATATGCGACATCTACAAAGTCAATAGTGGTAAGCTGATGCAAATTTTTGCGCAAAGCACACCAAGATAGTTAAATCTATTGCCACTTTGATATCAGAAAACACCTGATGAGCAGATGCGTTTTTCTAGATCGAGCTAAGAGTCAAATGTTACAAAAACAAGATGCATACATATATCGTCACGCAACTGCGGGGTTCAACTCAAGGACAAAGCGATTTGCGGCGCAACAAGAGTACGTTTTGCTCAAGGCTGTCTCTGAGAAAACTCGCCGCGAATCTCCCGCAAACCTGCCGAGTCGTAGCCTATCAGGCGCCGACTCGGCAGGTTCTAGGCGCCGACTCGGCAGGTTCAAGGTGCCAACTAAATATTGCTTATACTTTTTTTTTATTTGCTTCCCCTAATTTCATGCTTCCCCGCTGGCAAGCTTGTCAGCTGCAAAAATTTGGGAACGGATACAAAGCCCCTCTATCGTTTCTTACTCACCTCACATAAAGGAGGCAATCCGGTTCCAAGGCACGTCAATCTAAGACAGGGGCGCCCGTGTGAACTTGTTCTGACCAATTGTCTGTCCACCCAGCACAGAGGCGTATCGTAGGCCGCGCGGGTTCGATCAGTCGTTCAGAACAGTTTTGTGGTGTAGGTGATCCAATGGAAAAAATTGCGCTTCGCCACATTGCTGCGGTAAAAATCTATCGGAAAACTATGTTCTACCAGGTTGTTCAATAAGTTTTGTCGTTCAACAAGATAAACACAATTTTATGGTTCAAAATACACTTTATTATTCAGTGTAATCTCCCTGAACATTAATACACTTTAAAAAAATCCAAGTCTCATCCATAGTGATGAATCGACGCACAAAATTATTTTTATCCTTTCAAAACGCTCCAAATGTTGCTGAGAAAGTCGCATTGGAATGTGTTTTGTTCCATTGTTAGCGAATGCGGCACCCATCGCGCACACAGCTTTCCAAAACCCAAAATTTCACTCAAAATATGGCTCACACTGCCTAATGAGATGTATAAAGTCTCTACTAAATTTCTCTCAGTCATTCGACGATCTTCCAAAACCATATCCTGTATTTTGGCTATGATTTTTGGTGTTGATGCGCTTTTTAGACGTCCTTCACGTGGATTGTCTTCAAGGCTTGTACGACCACGTTTAAATTGCAAAAAATTGCACCGACTCATCGTTCACGCAAAAATACTAGACAAAAATCCAACCGAACTCAACCGAAATGGGAGATCGTGCAGGCTCCCTTGAAGCCTCGCAGTCAATCTCTGAACCATATTCGTAGTGTTAACTGTTCTTGCAAAAACCTTGTTTTATAAAAATGCACGAAATAAATTGTCTGCTTGAAAAAAATTTAGCAACCCATCTTCCTACTGTTCTAATTGTAGGTAGTTTGTAGGTGATCACTTTCAACATTCGTTCGTGAACTTCTTTTGGTGCTACACCTTCCAAAAATAAGAATTTTATCACTGTACGATATTCAATTTTTTCCATTGCTGTGGCCACGAAATAGTTGGAAACAAAGAATGAATTGACAGATTGAAATGAAACCACATACTTTCATATGAAGAGTGTACCAACAAAACAAAAAAAATTAGGGCTAGTAGCAACGCCCTCTCCTATCGAACGACAAAACTTATTGAAAAACCTGGTACGTTGAGGCATGTTCTTTAGAAGGTGCAAAAACTATGAACGCAGAATTTTTTCATCATCCTTCATCATCATCATCAGCAGAACATCATCTTCCCACAACATTTGCACCTTCATAGCATTTGTACCACCTTCATTTGTACCATATATTTCACCCTATAATTTCTAATTTCATCGTTTTCACACCTTCTAAGGAACATACAACAACGTAAAAAATAGCTTTCCGATAGATTTCACCAAACAAGGCCATTGTTGTACTCTGCCACAGCCCTGTCGCGGTCGCAGACCTGAGCGACGTCGCAGTCTTTGAAAGCCAGTTGTGCTGTGCCATACATCAATCCTGCGACGCGACCGGAAAAGCGTTCCTGCGACAGCTCTTTTCATGGTGATAGTGTGGGTCCCGACACGATTCGTAGATGAGCGAGCCTGTCGCGGTCGCAGACTGGAGGTATAAGGCCGCAGTTATACACCAGCGGAATGAAAACGTCCCGCGATGACATTGCCGCCGCTTGCCGCGTGTATCAGGGACCCGTCTGCAATGTTGCGTCTTAGACGTCTTTGACGCAATACTGCGGACCTAAAATTCCCGGGCGTCTCAATTGGATTTTATCCATATTTCACGCTTCTAACACTTGTTTACATCAAAAAGTCACTAGAGATCCATTGCTCCTGTCATAGCAGTTCTCGTTATGTCGCTTTGGGGGTATTTTGACAAGTTTAGATCTGAAAAATAATCAGCTGATGGAAATTGGCAAATTTCCAACCGGGTAGGTCCCGCGAGGATACAGTATACAGTGCCGTGTATAACTGCTTGGCGCGTGCTTCCTGTGCGTTTTCCTGGGACAACTCTTCCTTTTGGCATGCCTTAGCACACTTAGGACGCACATAAGTGGTAGTTGTCTTGCTATTTCCGCAGCGTCCCGCTGGGGTATAGCTACGGCCTAACAATGGCCCAATGCGGCAAAGCACAATTTTGAAGGTCGCCGTTATTTATGATGTGTCGTCTGCAGTGGCGCAAGCAGAACACCATAATTGATGCCGGATGTCAGGCGTAGATTTAGCCGCTTGTCGAGACGTTAAAGTGAGATAACTAAATAACCGAACACAGAGAAAGGTAAAGGAGAAAACAAGCACCTTTGCAGAAAAAAAAATTGGTGGAGTGAGGCATATATTGTAGGATTTCAACTGGTGAAGTGAAGCGGTTATCATCAATGTTATCAGGATTTCACGGAACATGTAAAACCACTATTGACGATTTGGGCTCAATAAGATCTTGAATAATAACCCAGTTCAAATGGGGTCGCGGCAGATAAGCGGCAGGTTTGCGGCAGGTTCGCGGCAGAGAGTAACATCGCGGCAGGTTGGCGGCAGATACGCGGCAGGCTCGCACCAGCTCCAGAGTTAATACTAAAAGAACATCGCGGTGCCGAGGTGTTCGCGGCAGGTTCGAGGTTCGCGGTAGGTTTTCGGCAGATTCGCGGCAGGCACGAGGTTCGCGGTAGGTTCACGGCTCGTTCGCGGCGAGTTTTCTCAGAGGTGCGGAACTGTTCCGTTTCCGATTCCGTTTCCGTACTTCTGGTGTTTTCGAGCTATTCCGTTCCGCTTCAGTTTCCGACTTTTTAGGCCCGGAAACGGAAGAAAATAGTGTTACACGGGTAATGGTAGTGGGTATAGGCAAGGGTGCTTTGAGGCACCACGAGGGGCTGAAAAACACTTGCGACCTCTTCTGTTCAATCGAATATGTAAGCCTGGCTGAGACCCTCAGCAAAGTTCGAGTTTCTGAAATTAGAGGCAGATCAGAAGTGATTTTTCCTGTTGTCACCGGGTAGTTTTTTTCCTTACTTTCTGAATTTGTTCGTGCGGTATTTGCTCTGACAGGATTCAAAATAAAGGTTTAACAGAAAATCTAGAAAGTCATCGGTGAGAACCTGGAGGTTCACTTCTATCGCTCTTGGACACGCAAAGAGGCCGCCCTCTGCACCTAGTACAGCCTGGACTGCTTTCTGGAGGACATGCTGTACACTGTTTCAGAGGGGTCGCTACATATTCTAATTTTTGAAACTGCCTCTTTTATTTTTCTGGGGCCAAGATCCGAAATAGTGGAATGCCGTATAGTGATTTTATATAGTTTGAATAATTATTGATTTACTGACTGAAACCATAGGTTATCGAATGAGAATTGTAATGAAAGTGAGAATGAGACAACCCATAGTTTGGTGATCTCTCCCGTTTCTGTTTCCCAATTTCCGTTTCCGGCGTTTTTTTAGCCTTTTTTCTATAGTTTCCGTTTCCGAAAATCTTGAAAAAGATTTCGGCACAACCCTGGTGGTGCTGGAGTGGCACGTCATCCTGGGATGTTTCTGAAACGTTGATTCACGATCTGAACCCGTCATCGATTATTTTATCACTAGTGAATCTGGCAGTTCTTTCTTCTATTGTGCTCATCGCGTGCTATCCTGCATATCACGTGTCCAACCAAACAATGCTCCTCTCAGTGAGATGGCAATTGGCCGCTCGATGCCCATTCTAAAAGGTGAGTGAGCTATGGTCACATTCTGAAGGCTCATTCTGGATGCTGTGGAAATTCCTTCTATGGCCCACTACGACATAAACTTCCTCATTACGGAACGTTGGGAAGACGCTCTTCTTCCGAGCCTTATCAAGTTAGGACTCCCTGCTCCGAGCCGTGAAAATGGTCGTACTTCACTAAAGGCAGCCCTGCTTAAAGGGGCAGTAGGATTTCGTTACCGTTTATAATACGTGCTGCTGGAAAAGCGACGTTGAACTGAAGTGAAAACTCGTCTCCAACCCTCAGTTGAAACGAAGGATGCGTTGACAGCACGCGCTGCTGGTATCCAAGGACTGAACTTGAGCGATCACTGGAGTGCAGCCTCAATTGTTCTATAATGCAGCCCCCGAGCTGCCTGAGTCTACCAAGTTTGTGAATGATCTCTGAGAGCTCCCTTTATACGTTGCTTTTAGGGCAAAGTTCATGTAATGACATACCTTATTCGCTACTTCCCAGGCACATTCAAAAACGAAACGTCCTTCCTCTCTGGCAGTGATTCCTTCATCCAACGGCAGAACTTCCCGGTCCCTCAATTCCTCACCGGCCAAGGCTCGGGCCACTTTGGAATACGAGAGATTCCGCGGCATACCGCCATGTTGTGAGGCCATATCGGCACCTGAATATACAAGGGAATAAGGTAAAAGAAGAATTCCAGCAAAAGTCACCCTAATAATATAAACATGTGAGCGTGCAGAGTGACGAGTAAACGACAAGATACTTTTTTTCAGTAAGCGATTCTTGATACGATAGGGATACTGGTAGAGGAATATTGGCTTTACGTAGATTAGGAGAACATCACAGGGTTCAATGCAGGGAGTGCGGGTGGTGAAACACCATGAACGCATCAATTTCGTTGAGCAGAATACGCGCTATTGGAAAAGTGCAGAATCAGGAAGGCCACTCAGTTGCTTCTGAACATTCCACATAGAACGCTGGATAAAGTTAGGGGTGGGGTGTGAACTAGAAGTCCTGAAAAAGACGAAGTTTAGAAAAAATATCATACAGGATTCAAAACAAAAAAGCTGCGAAATCGACGGAATCTTAGTTGTGTTCCATAAAGAACACCGTAAGTTTTCTCCAAAGGGGTGAGATGATTGGCTTCTTTTTGCCTATGACCTATTTGAAGAGAATTCGATTCTCGCACTTGACAAGTGATACACTGTCCACTTAAGAATTACAGGAGAATCGTGCTTTCAAGAGCTTGCACCGGATGGAGTGAGGACTGAAAGCGCCATTGAGCAGACACAGTGTTCTATAGAGGTGACGAACACTGAATAGGGAGAATGAAACCATCCCAGGAGCCCCTCCTTACAGTCTGTGTAGCCCTGCGAAAAGGCAGGACTTTTTCGTCACAAAACGTTCGGTTCTTTGCTAAAATTTCTGCTGTCAGAGAATGACCAACTCTCCGCAAAAAAGAAATCTCTGCGATCATCTTGTACACCTACAGTGCTGGGCAGATATTTTTCGCAAAAGATACGGCGTTTTACGGCTTTGGCACATAGCGCTGCGTCGCCATAACGCTTAAAAGTGGCCCAATTTCCGTTCTGAAAGCATTTTTTGATTGATTTCAACGAATACCACACAATAGTATTACAAAGTGATAGATTCAACTGCAGACGAGTATCGAAAGTAGCATATTTCCACCTCAGATTAATATTTCCTCGAAAATCGAGTCCGTCAGTTTCGAAGTGAGTTATGGCGATACGACACTTTCTGCTCTCAAAAAACGCCGCAAAACGCCGAGGTTGCAAAGAAGTTTGCTCGGTATTGTAATCATCCTGTCAGCTGCAGAAGAAGAACAATAATTTAGGCTATTTTTAAAAAGCAATTGAAGAACATAAGGAGAGAAAATCGCTTGTGGAAACGACTCTGTCTGCTCTATTTACTTCGAACCTTTTCCGAAGGACGAATTCACACATTTGGAGTCCGATCCGGCTCCAAGACGAACAATTTCCTTGGCGAAATTATTTCTACAAAGCTTATCTTGAGCAGCTTTAACCGGGTACTTCGTTCCCAAAGTAGCGCTTCAATGGCAAGTTTCCGTAAAATTTTGACGCTACCGAAATTCAGGTTGAGAATGTAGAATGGGCTAGCCTAGCTGAACACAGTCATAACGTTTCAAAAATTCTGAGTCCATACTTGTGGAGAAAACAACCTCGAAGTCAGGGAATACGGTATTCACAGCATGGTAACCATTGCCGGAATGACCAATATCTACACTGCAGTGTTGAGGAATGCGCGGACGATGAATTAAAAATGGACCATGGACACACTTTTCTGACACAGTGGTTGACGAAAAAGGATGGAATAATTTGAAGAAGACGGTATTCGCGCAGTTTTCGCAAGTTCCTCGGGTACACCTATGGGACACGCTAAAATCTCAGAATGGGAATTTCGTTCGGAGCCTGTCTTCAATTCACTTTCATCTTTCCATGCTTCGATTTCCGCGATAGGGCTTAAAACTAACCATAAAAATTGTTACGCGATTTACCTTCCAAAGCCGCATTTCCGCATCCTTCAAGGCTTTTCGCACCGAAAACGCAATTTTTAAAACTATTTTTGTTCTGTTCGTCTTTTATATACGGTTTACTTTTCAATAGTCTACCAATATTTCGAAGAACTTTCAGTTTGTCACATGACGTTGTGTTTATTCATCGGGCGGATGATTAATGATTACATAACCGAACTCGTGCAGGTGATTTTCTCGCCCACTGTGATGACGTACGTGGTGGATCAGAACCCGAGAAGATTGAAGAGATTTTCCATCACGAGATTCTGTTTTTTGAAGACGTGGATGACAACGGCGATTTAGAGATTATTGGTGGCTTGCACACATCGCACAATCAACGTACGTGGTCCCCCGAAAAAGTGTTTCTCTCGGTCATCTCATGTTGCTTTCCAATAGTTTCCCTTGTTTTTTCGATGATTCCAGTAGATGTTTTTTAATCTCAAGACACTGGCATTGCAGTGCAATGGCCCAGAACGATTTTAAACCAAACGAAAAAAATAGAGAAATACAGCGTTGCTATTTAGTATGTTCTGCTTTTGAGAATGCGGTAAGAGTTCAGTAAGTCACAGTTCTGGAATAACTAAAATAATTTCGGATACCCACAAGAGTACTGGTTCGAAATGACTTATAACAACTCGGCGCTTTGTGCAAGTAAAAAAAAAACGCCGCAGAACGCCGTCTTTGCAAAAAAATTTGTTGGTACTGTATGTATTTCCCAATACTTCTTACACCTTAACAAATCTCTCTGTCAATTTTTCGATGCCACTTCGCCAAAAATTGTTCGCTCACGTGGCGAGAAAGAACGTAGACCTGAATTTGAGGTCCTTCTTTACTGCCCCAACTGCCAATTTTGGAGGGTGCAAAGTACTAATATCGCACGGTGCAATATTAAACATAGCATTTTCTTGATTTTATAATAATTTTGAACTAGTTGTCGCAATTTAATTCATATCGAATCAAAAAATACAAAATCAAAAAATAAATGAATAAATAATATGAACCTAAATAAAATAAACTAAAATAAAACCAGCGGATTCAGAAAAAATCAAAAATAAGTTGATGAATCGAAGTTTTGTTCTTCTTACCTATAGAAGCAAAAATACTGATTCGAAATATGTAACTTAATGCAGTGCGTCTCATAATTACTGCAACATCTTCAAAACACTAATATCGAGTTCCGCTATAATTTTCATCTGTTGGCATCGTAAACAGCTATGATAGTAGTTCCACGTTTCACGTTCCGAAACTCGCATTTCCGCGCAATTTTGAGGGTTTCGCAACCGATTTCCGGAAAACGAGAGAAACATTTCTCATAGAAACCCGAAACCCGCTTTCAAAATTTTAGAACTCTGTTCCGCTCATCCCTCATCGTGACCATTCGTCTCTGCTCACCCGAAAACCCTTGTCTACAAACGTACACCAAAAAAATATTAAGAATTAAGGAATACTCGGCAATAAACCTCCAAAATCACCGTTTCATAATTACAGCGAAACATTCACTAATTAAATTCTTTCTGTAAACAAACACTTTTCGCGGACTATCAATAGTCCACCTTCTCTGTGTCTGCCGAGAAAATGAGCCGAAAAAATCGTTTTGGCATAGAGCCAACCTCTTGTCTGAGCACTTGGTGGCCCAAATCACTCCAGGGATAGGTGACGACTTCTTCAAGGTCCTCAGTCGAATTGAATGTCTATCCCCAAGTGGAGTTCTAGAAGCTTCTTATGATGTTCGCGTCAAGTTTTGTACTGAAGGTCCATGGGGTTTTCACCATAGGCTAGCAGCGAATGCTATGAGCCTTCAAAAGTCCAAACTTTGAGAACTTACCCCGGCTTCTAGTCGGGGAGCACGACTGTTCACGTGAATCGCCACACTGATGCATGGTTTGTGCACCAGGAACTTACCACTGAGAATCTATCCGAAGGCTGTCTTGACGCAAACTTTATGAGAAGCTTCTAATGAAATTTTGTTCCCTACACTTCCAGTCGAGGGTGGACATTTGATCCGACTTAAAGGCTGTGTTCCGATGAATATTCGAGTTCGGCTCAAAAATGGAGTTGTTCGGTCGTGAGCTATCGAATAGTGAAGAAACAGCAAAGAAAAACGCTCAGAATAGGCTTAAATATCGACTTCTATTCCACGGGTCGTGTACAAGTCGTGGACGAGCTTACGGGTCCTGCTAGTTTCTGGAACCGCGCGCTTACGGCAAAATTTGAGCGAATCGATCTGGCTGGACGCGACAGAGTTGCTAGGAAATTTTCCATCGAAAACGCCCGCGGCGCCACAAGCTCTTCAGAACGGGGCGGGGCGGGCTAAGCAGGCGTACTGGGCTAACGAAAGCTTCGCTTCGCCGTCGTTTTTATCGATTGCTGGCCCGTTTCCGATGCTTTCTTTGACTCTCTCCCCTACAGAAAACTCGAAAACGAGTGTTATAGTGAACTTTGCCTTGAAAGAGCCATCACCTATGCCTGGAGTAATTTGGGCCACCATAAGCTCTGACAAATTGTTGGATCAATGCTAAAACGAATTTTCAGCTCATTTGCAGACATGGACAAACCATGAACTACTAATCTACCGCGAGCAGTTTTCAGTTTCCAAAAAACATGAATAATGCAAGTGAAGCTATGAATATTGAACGGTGATTTCGAAGACTAATCATCAAGTATACCTTATTTCTTGCAATTTTTTCGAGTAAGTTTGTGAAGGAGGAGTTCCGGGTGTGCAGAGATGAATGATAATGATGCCAACAGATGAGAATTTGTGTGGAACCCGATAATGATGTTATGAGAGGTGTTGCCATAATTATGAAACGCTCTGTATAATACATTGGACAACCGTGAGTTCATAGAACTAGCAGAGAAAACATTGCGTTGAAAAAGGAACTATGTACTGGAGCAGACGAAGAAAACCAAGGTGAAGGCTGGAAATGAAGCACAACGCGAAGATTCAAACCAGCAGATCATCACATGACAAGAAATTCTCAATGACGTGCAACTGCTAGTAAACACTAAACACTGGATGGATGTTCTTTGACTGATAGTTGTCACCTGCAGAGATAAAAACAGATGCATGCAACCACTCAACATAAAGATTTCTTAACGTTGGAGAATGGTCTAGTAAAAAAAGGGGGACTTCTCTCGACTCCTTAATGAAGCCAGTGCTCTAAAAACACATCTGGCGCATTTGCTATGCAAAAAGTGATCTACTTCAGAATATCATTGGAACACCTAGTTCCAAACCATTCAAAGCATGATACAAAACAAAACCCATTAGGAATGCCTTTTTTCTAATTCGAAGTAATCGTAGAACTAAGAAAATCAAGGTCACAGGTGGAGCTCAAAAGTTTTTAAGTTGCAAAGATAACCTTCTTGATTGAAAAAATAGCACGTATGTATTCTTTAAAGCCACTCAGAGGAACTATTAAGGTAGACTTCATTACTCCAATACAGGAAGACCAAACTAGATCAGTGCTCCTTCGGGTTTAAAATTTCAATCTTTAGAAAGTTAAACAACAACATAGGGTGTCTAAGAAGGTCAGAAGATTTTAGCACCGAGTTCGCGTTATTGACGACATTTATGTTACATACAGCTGGTCGAATTCGCTTAGCATAAAAACAGCGATAGGATACCAGATTGAACAGCTTATGACACATTTAGGTTATTTATTATTGTTTACTTACCTTGATTCATTGAAAAAATAGTCTGGCTATTTCATAAAGAAGTAGTGAGCTTACAGCTCCAGAAAGAGGCTAATTTTCAACTAAAAAGCGCATCTGCCAGTGAGCGCATCCTAAAAGGAGCAAAATCAAGAAATCTGCCATTATTCCAATGTTCTGCACCCGGCCATGGCTGATTGAGGCTATTTCGGGGTGCTGAACACGAATATGAGGAGTATTTCTTGATTTTTGGGACGATTGTGGCAGGTATCGAGCCATTTTTTTTTCATTGTAAAAAAATCAAAATCGAAGCTGACATCCGTGTGCAACACTTCCAGCAACCCTCATAGACGAAGTTTGGGTAGAGAAAAAAAAACTATTTTCGAGATTTACCTACGGGTATGAAAGCATGAACTTTCGAAATTCATGTTTGAGACATTCAATACAAATAACAAGAACATTTTCGCAAAATATTAGGCTGACCATTGCAGTTTTTCGAAAAAATGATTTTTGCCTCGTTGGTATGAGTTATTTTGGAAAGACATTAGCGATACAACATTTGGAAGTCCATTACTTACTCTATGTATTTGAATCTTCTTAACATTTTTCGTATTATTGTACTTGTTTTTTCGGAAATTCGCATCTAGGTGCAGAGTGGTCGCAGGACTGAGCATTCATACACGTTTATACTTATCTCCTACTGGAGCGTTTGATCTGTTATTGATGGAGGAGCGTTGTACCTTCCGAGCACTAAATGACCACATCCACACAGACACAAGATATTTTTTTAGAGGCTGAACTTTTGCACTTTACAGAAATTTAATTTTATATAGTCTCTTCCCTATGCCAAGACTATTAGGCGCCAAGCTACATTGTAGAATAGACAAAAGGAACGCTATTCAACAATAGTTATTTTGCTAGTTACCGTTCATTTCTTTCAAAAAAATGATTCTTATTTTTTTCTCGAGTGTTGATAAGTAAATAGGCGATAAACTAAAAATAATATTTTTATGAGGGAACACCCAACTATATGATACCAAAATCATCATTTTTCATATGGCGTTCGGTGCCTCAAAGCTATACCATAAAGAAGAAAAATTTGACGTTTTCGAAAAAATGCAAGAGTTGCTTCATTGAAGTAAATCTACCAGTTTGCGTGAGTGTCACCAGTCAACGCTCGGAGAGGTCAAACGTTCCTACAGCAATGACAGATGCAACGCTTCGATAGGAGGCAAGTATAGAAAGATGGAAATATCAAGTACTGCGACCACATTAAAAAAATTCGAATGCAAAATTCCAAAATAAACTAGTCTCACGGAAAGTGATGAGGATCATTAGATAGAGGGATAACTGTTTCTTTGAATGCTTTATTACATGTCGTTGAAATAAATCATACAAATAAGGAAACATTCCTTTTTCGAAGAACCGCAATTATTACCAAATACAATACCTGCGCTAAATTTTGTAAAAACGGGGAGCATTTGCCAAACTTGTCAGAAAAGGTCCGATGCTTGTGACTTTTTTGAACGAAGAATTTTTTGGATTCTGAAAACTTTACCATATTCACAGCTCAAACTCCTATCTAATAGTGTGCTTTCTGAACCGAAGTTCTTCAAAATCGCTTTGTTTTTGAATGAATTCGTTTTTGCAGTCGTTTTTGAAAAACGTCGCGCGCGGCAAAGTGCGGGGAAATTTTGATTTGTAATTGTACAAGTAATAGAAGAGTAATCTCCACGTTTTCTTCATGTATTAGATGCAGTTGGGACAATCTCGAGATTCGAGCGTGTAGAATTCCAGAAATCCTTCATTAAAAGCGCTTGGAAGGCTCTTGAAAAGTCGGAGTTGTGTTGTGAAAGCCTCAAGCCGATAAATGGGGGAGTTCGAAAATTCTTCATGCATGAATCTCAAAATTGTTCCACCTGCATCTGGTACATGAAGAAAAAGTAAAGATTGCTTATAATACTTGAAGAATTACTACTCAAAGTTTCACCGCACTTTACCGCGCGCGACGGTTTTGAGAAACGACCGCAAAAAAGATTTCATTTAGAAATAAAGCGCTTTTAGGGAACTCTTGTCCGCAAAGTACATCATTAGGTAGGGATTTGAATGATAGCGTTTTCAGAACCCAAAAAAGTATTCGTTCAACAAAGTTACAAGCATCGAACGCTTTTTTTGCCAAGTTTAGAAAATGCTCCCCGTTTTTACAAAACCTAGCGCGGGTATTGTACTTCATTTTGCAAATTTCGGATTACGCAATGATGATTTGTGATTTCAGTACGTTTATTTTTTACACTTATAGGCGCCAGTAACCAAGTATGAAACTTGTGAATCTCAACGACAGAGCACACACGGACTCTAAAAACAGATTTAATCACATATGAACTCTGGGGAAATTTGAGTGAGCTCTTCATATGATTATCACAAGCAGTGCAGCGGTTGACTTTGGTGAAATTCAACTGATGATAAGGACGTTTAGGCGGAAAATGACATCTAACCGCTGGCGATGTGCGAAATAGAGAGCCCGTTAGTGATGCCCCTGAAAAAATCATTTGATCATTCTATCCGTTCTACAAAAGTCGCTTTCATGTTTGACTTCGTGATTATAAAAAAAACTTCTTTGGCGAGCATTTATGAAGAACGCTATCAGAATATATCAATGAAAGTAATAGGAGAATTAAGTTGCTCTTGACCATCTATCCCTTTTCAGGATACGGTAAATGATCACACGGTGCTACTATAGGTACACCATTGTATTGAGTTCAAGAATGGGGGGAGGCTCGACCGGTATCGAAGGAGAATACAATACCTGCGCTAAGTTTAGCAAAAACGGGGAGCATCTGGCAACTTGGCAAAAAAGCGTCCGATGCATGTAACTCCTTTGAAACTTTTTCAAATTCTGAAAACGCTAAGATATTCACGGATCGAATTGCTACCTAATTATGTGACTTGTGGGCCGAGGTTCCCTTGGATCGTTTTGTTTTTGGAGGAAATCGGTTTTGCGATCGTTTTTCAAAAATGTCGCGAGCGGCGAAGTGCGGCGAAACTTTGAGCAGTATTTGTACGAGTAATGGAAGAGCAATCTGTTAGCTTTCTTCATAAATTAGGTGCAGGTGCGAGAATCTCAAGGTTTGTTAAGGCTAAGTTTTCAAAATCCTTCACTAAACACGCTTGAGAACTACATGAAAAGTCGGAGTTCTGTTGCGAGAACCCCGGACTCTCGAATGAAGGATTCAGAAAATTCAGCCAATATAAGCCTAGAGATTCTCTCACCTGCACCTAATTTATCAAGAAAACACACAGATTGCTCCTCCTTGTACTCGTACAAATAGTGGTCAAAGTTTCGCCGCACTTCGCCGAGCGCGACGTTTTTGAAAAACGATTGCAAAAACGATTTCCTCCAAAAACAAAGCGATCCAAGGGAACCTCGGCCCACAAGTCATATAATTGGGCAGCAATTTGATCTGTGATTATGATAGCGTTTTTAGAAATCAAAAAAGTCTTCATTCAAAAAAGTTACATGCATCGGACGCTTTTTTGCCAAGTTTGCCAGATGCTCCCCGTTTTTACAAAACTTAGCGCGGGTATTGTAGCTTGCTGGAAAGCAAACAGAGTTCGTAACTGATGAATTTACCAGGCTAGCATTTTACCATTGGACCACAGGTACCCGACTCGATAGGGGATTATAATTTGGGAAACAACTGAACCTAAGCACGATTTCTGACTGTTGAAATTGACATCGGTATCTGTCGTATCCTATACACTGTAATCGCTTTTCTTATCACAGATAGATAGGGACTACAAGATGAACAATGGCATAAAAATGAAAAAAAAATTCTGCAAGAGTGGCACTATTCACGTAAGAAACCAATTCTAGACATTTGATGCGAATGTTGAAGTTTTTATAAAAGCGCATGATGATTGATGACCACAAAAATGAAACAAAAGACGAACTTGCGAAGAATTCGTGAGCACAATCGGATCATAAACATTCAGAGGAAGTCACCAAATGCGAAAAATCGCATTAACTGGTTACGAGGACAAAAATAAGTAGCAGAAGACTATTGAGGATGACCTCAGTTGTGGGAAAAAGGCCGACGCGAAGCAACAAGAAGTGCCGATAAGACCGCAAGTCTCGGCATTTATGGCCGGCTACGCGTGCATTTGTGGATAATGACAGATAATGAGAGACGGCCTACTTGAGTGTTTTTTCAAATGATAAATGTAGTAAGAAATTGGCGAAGACGTGACAAAACCCCCGGTATAGGGAAGAAGGACGGGGGCCCGTTTGAGCTATGTAATAGCGCGTTGTGATCGATAGTGGAATGATTGGAAAAGCGAATTCCACAGAGACACACACGCAGCTCTCCCCGCAAAGATCGTCCGTCAACTGGACATCCTGGGCGGTCCACAGGAAGCACTACACAGCTGTTCCGCTTCTTAAACACAACTGGTTAACTGATTGCTAGAGCTGTGCAGAAAATCATTCCGAAAAAACTGTCGCTTTACTTGCTGTCGGAGTGCGGACAGCTGGTCCTTTGTCTTAATGGATGAATTCGAAGGGGTTCTCTGAACAATATGAGCTCACGTTTTCTGGTGGTACGTCAACAAAAGACGTCTTGGGTGATAACTCGGAGACCTCGTTGGAAGCCCTCTACGAACTTCGATCAACTGGAGTGCACAAGAACTTCGACCGTGATTCTTTTTATTTATTTTGGGAGCACGCCAGGGCTAGCGATACACTGCGATGGTTCATTAGGCCATGTTCTGGATTTCCTAATGTTTGTGAATATTTTATGCCTTTTTATGGCATGATAAATTATCGCAAGGCAGCTGAGTTGAATACAAAACCTAGGGGTCAGACAGGACTCGAACTTGCAACGCTTCGATTTCAGGACGAGTGTTTCCACCACACCACTGACATCCGCTCTGCATTCGTCAATTCAGCTACTCTGTTATCATTTACCATGCCATAGAAAGTCGTGAAATATTCAAAAACATTAAAAAAATTCATCGTCAAAAGCCCTCAGTTTGACTGAGTTTAATGCCGGCTTGAACTTGCCAGATCACACGCTTGTTTTCGAATCTTACCGGGAAGCTGCCATGGTTTCACGAATGCGGCCAGAGTGTATCAATAATCCTGGTCCAGAATTTTCTTATTTCCTCGGGGAATATCATAAAATGACATTTTCATAGATTTACAAAGACAAAAGTTGCACCAGAAGAGCAATTTTTGGAAGTTCAGAACAATTGTTCTCGATTTAGCCCAAAACGTTTTTCTAGAGGTTATTTCGGGTGCTGATTACAAATCTGTGGTTCATTTGTCGATTATTTAGAGCCTTTCGACAGATTTGGTCTAAAGTTCTATACTGAGGGGAATTTTGCTGACCAAACGCGCTTTAGGCAATTTCCAGGAAAAACCTCGCCTAAAACTTGTCTTCAAGGGTTTTGTTTTCGTACTGCTTTCACATAAATCTATAGTCGGCTTGTCGATTTTTCTTGGATTACGGCGGGTAGACGGTAGTACGGTCAAAATATCATATTTGACTCGAAACTCCTCTGTGGGGATTGTTTGGTACATCCGACATGAATTTGTGGTTAATTTGTCAATTTTTAATGTTGTGTTCCAGATAAATCTCGTGTTTGAGTTTCTAGTATGAAACACTACGCTGGCAGACGCTGGAGGGGATAGTGTCGAAGAAAGCAGTGAAAACGGGCCAGAAATCGATAAAAACGACGTCGAAGTGAAGATTTCGTTATCCCAGTACGCCTGCCCTTATCCCGCTCCGCCCCCTTCTGACGAGATTGTGGCGCAGCGGATGCTTTTGATGGCGAATCGCCAAGAAACTCCGCCACTTCCAGACTGATCGATTTGAGCATATTTCGTCATTAGCGCGCTTTCGGAAACTAGCAGGGCCCGTAGTCTCATCCACTCCCTGAACATTGGAAACCGCTATTTTAGCCTATTCTGAGCACTTCTCTTCGCTGTTTCTTCACTATTCGATAGCTCACGAACGAATAACCCCACTTTTTGAGTCGAACGCGAATATGATACTCATCGTGAACACTGCCTCTAATTAGGGCATTCCGTACATTTCCGGTGAGCTTTTACAAAACCGTGTTTTGGTAGTTGTTGTTATGGGACACGGCATTGATAGTCCGTTTTCCAAATCTCCTAAATGCCTCAGAGCTCTGCAGGAGATTCCCAAAAGCGGGTATTTTCATAGCATTGCGTAGGGAAAAGTGGTACACGAGTGGCAATTTTTAAGGTGCTCAAAAAATATCTCCGATTGAGCTTAATGTTTTACTGCGGGTTATTTTGGATGCTGATTACGAACTTGATGCCCATTTGTCAATAATTCAGAAAAATACGTCCGATTCGGTGCGAAGCTTCAATGTGGGGGAAAATTTGCTGGCCAAAGGCGACTTCTGACGATTTCGAGAATGCTACGATGAAATCGTCTCAAAACTTATACGTAGGGGTTATTTGGGCTGCCTAACACAAATCTATGGTCGGTTTATCGATTTTCCTTGGATTACGGTATGTAACGGTGGGTATACGGTACCTCAGTCAAGGTCTCAGATTTGACTCAGAATTTCATTATGGATGTTATTTGGGGAGCTGAACACGGAGTTGAGGTCCATTTTTCGATTTCCGAAATTCTAAGGCAAGTAACGCCTATTAAAAGGCATTATGCCTACCGTAACCTACAGTAACCCTAAGTCTGGCGAAGAACAGGATTCGGGTTCAGCGACCCATATAATCCACAGTTGAAAGTTTTGAGCCGAATCCGGAATTTTTTCCGAACACCCAAAAATTTCCTGGTGGGCCCTACCCTAATGTAACTTTTTGTGGAACATTACACCTATCCGTATGGCTCTTATTGTACTGTTTTTAGTATTATTTATGTGTGTTTGTGAGTATATTTATGTGCATATGACGTTTGCCTTAAAGGCAGTGTTCACGATGATTTTCGTCCCCGAGTTTTTCACATAAAACAATGCGTTGACCTCAAAGTGTTCCCAAAATTACAAAAAAACGGCGAGAAACGCATTAGAACGTCGTATTTCAGTGACATTATTCCATAACATGGACTAGTTGTCCGGTTGGATGAACATGCTCGTGGTGGTTGCCACTTTTGGAAAACTGGATCAATTGAAAATAGAAGAATATTTTATGCAAAGCAGGATTAGTTAGGGCCCTAAGAAAAGAACGGAGCAATAGAGAGTAGAGAATTGCAAAGGACGGGTCCACAAAAGATTTAATCGTCACAACAAACAGATCCTGTGATACTTAAGAAGCGGGATGATATTTAAGGATTTCGTGCCCTTCCAGTGCGTTTTTCTTAATTTCTACGTTATTTTAGTTCCACCTGGGGGCCACTTAATCAATATAGCGAAGAATCTCAGAATCGAAGATTATCGTGAACACTGCCTTTAAGTGACGTAATAAACAAAACAAAACAAAACAACGGTTCATTTATGTACTGCCACGAACCTACAGCAACGACAACATGGTTTTCCAAATCTCCACGGAAATTTTAAAGCAGTCCCTTGAAAGGTAAAAAAATTGTGTAATCCGTAGCCTACAACAGTATTACCCTCAGACTAGCTATATAAACGGACCACAGGTTCGTGTTAAGCGCCCTAGATTAATCTCAGTCGGATGTTTAGAAGCGGAACTGAAAAAAATCCCCTGAATACCCTGAAAATTCTGTTACGAGTACGTTTACCCTTACCTTTTCGTGCAGAAAAACGAAAAAACTGTTAGTTTTATCACAAACCTAAAAACAATTAAAACATGGTTTTCCAAATATGTAACAACTAATAAAGTATTTTCAGAGCATACAAAAACATTTTTTACAGAAGACAAGCACAAAAAAGTTAGCGTAAACTAAATGTAAACAATGGGGCTCGAAAAAGGCCAAGCCGATGACCAGAAGTCATTTATTGAGTATCAGTTTCAGCTGAAAGCCCTGATAGTGCTAATTGCCGATGCCGGGCACTAGGCGCGTCCACAAGCAAAAAACGAAGGATTCTAGACTGCTGAATTCACGCCGAATGAGAGTTTTTCTCTGGCATACGTCAAACTACACTGAACCAAAAGAAGACTTGGGTAACTGAGTAAACCTTGACAACCACATTTCCACGTGAACACTGCCATTAAACCGTGGTAGTATCTTTGAAGAATTCGACCCTAGCACCTAGCTTTGCACCTCGCCCTGGATCTGCCGGAGGGGTAAAATGCCCAGCTGCCTCTCGCTCTCAGTTTCCGCTGTGCGTGCCGGAACCCGTTCTTATTTCGCTGATCCTCGATTCGACTGCAGGTACAATTTTTTCTCCCAAAGGTTGGAACCCCAAGTTGGGCAGAAATCCCATTTGAAAACGCGCCCTTCACCCTTCAAGTTCACAAAGCAAAGCAGCGCCGAACTTTGACAAAAAGATGTTTTGCGGCGTTTTTTCTTCTTAGTTGAAAAACGCCGTATCGCCATATTTCGTTGCAGAATGGTCGGCCTCCGAATTTATCGCCATTTTCTTGTTTCTGCAAAGATAACTTTACAAAATTGAGAAAGTAGAAGTTTAATATTAGTATTTGGGTGAGATTTGTATGTAATGTTGATAAATGAGACTGTCAGGGGCGAGTCAGCATGTGTTTCCGAATGAAAACTGCTAGACGTTGGATAAAAACTGACGTGAAACCATCAACGGAAGTTCACTTAGAGAGAACGGCTTTTCCGAACGAAATACAACTTTCAAGACCAATTTTGAGGATAAGTTCGCATTTATACATTTCAGCTGCGCTCCATTTCTCTGAACGGAGCTTCATGCGTTTATTGGTGGATAACCTTGATTAGCTGTATCATACCCACCGTCACCTACCTTGAACTTCGTTAAAACTCAAAACGGACCTTATAATCGTGTTTGCCTCCTAAAATGACCACCCTGTTCAAACTTCGAGGAGGGAAAGGGTAATCAAGTCTGGTCAGTTCGCAACTGCTGTTGAGTAATTTTTCCCTCTCAAATGGTAGGACTCTGTGTTTTTAATAATTGTCCAAAAATCCATTTCCTTTGCTGCTCTCATTCTGAGCGGTTTTTTCTCTCGACAATTTCCGTTTAAATTATCACATTTGCACATAAAACAATTATTATTGCCAAAAACTAGCTGCAGGACTATTTTTTCACTTTAATGAGCTGAGGTGATCAAACATCTAGAACCTAAAGACGTCATTTTTCAGCGAAGAAGCTCTCCCACGGTAAATTTGTGCTCATGAACACATAGGATGATGAATATGAGAATTTCGCAGAACTAGAAGATTACTAGCCGCCGCAAGGATTCGGACTCGTTAAAGGCAGTGGTCACGATGAAAAACGTTATCGAAAAAAAAACTACAAAAATCAGCTTAGATCGAAATCAGCTGAAAAACTATGTATGAAGATAGCGCGGTGAAAAACGGGCTAGAATTAGAGTTTTTAGGGCCCAAAGAAGCCAGTTCGTTCACACGTGCACAGCGTCGACCAAAAAGATCGCAGTCTCATGCCGAGCAGTCAAAAATTATCGACATTCAGAGGAACAAATACATGCAAATTTACCTAATAAAACAGTTGAGCAATGAAAGTAAGCACTTCTGTCAATGATTTTGACTAGATGGGTACATAAATCCGAAGGCTCATTGATTGAAATTCCATTTCAAGCTAGCTGATGTTCTTGATATAAGAGGTAATTGATGCCGATGATGTGGAGTGGGCTCGTCCACCAACAAAAGGCAAGAAAGTTCAGGCTTCAAAGTTGGCCCAAACCAGCGGGTTTTCGCGATTTTTTCTTACAGGTCCGACTACTCGAGACCCAGAGAAGGGTTTAGAGAGAAAAGTATGACAAGCATATGTAATTGATCGCGACCACTGCCTTTAACTCAATTTACCATCGACAGCGCTCACTCCCACTGCGCCAATTGGTCACAATGAAAACGAAATCGAAACGTCTCATTTGAGCGCGCCCATTCGTCCATCATTACAACATATTTCCACGTACAATCACACTACTGCACGACTAGTTCTGATGTAGGATTGAGAGCTGTGCATCAGAAGCTGCCCTAGTGATCCATACTTTACACGCTGCGATGCGCCTGTGAGTGGAACGCTAAGAACGGTCATAACTCCGTCTGAAAAACGGAGCGCAGTTAGAAGGGTTACGTTGAAAGCGACTTTTTCCGTAAAAATTGATCTCATTCGGTTGCATTTTGTTCGGAAAGACCTATTTCTGCAGGCGATTTTTGCCTTGTCAGATTTAAAGCGCTATAGAAAATACCATCACATCTTTCGAACAATACACAGAATTAATCTATTTTGACGCTAATAACTTTTTCCGACAGAGAACTTATTTATGTCATGAATTATGCAAGGTTTTGTAAAGAGAAAAAATACCAAATACAATATATAAATAAATAATAAAATATTTCAAGGGCGAAATGATGATAACGGTGTCATGAAGTGATAAGCGTAGTGACTCCAATTGCGAAGACAAGGTTTTTCACGATCTTTGCAACATTCCAGTGGCAATCCCAACAAATCGCCACCGTAAGTATCAATGAGCTCCGTTTCGGAGCCGAAATCATGTGAGCGGTTGCGGATTAGCCCCCAATTTGAAGACGACCACACTAGTTTCCCCTTAAAAAGAATGGAGCTTCCAGCACAAACGATGCCCCAGTGTAATAACTGAAAGAGCGAAAAGCGAGAAGAGTTTAGAATGTGAGGCAGCCATTGGTTTCGCGAATAGCCGAACATTATTCGAATAACTGATTTTCCCGAATAGCTGGGTTTTTCGAATATTTGAATATTCGATGATTCGACAGAGTATTCGTATAAGAGGAACCCATTCACATTTTTTGAATCAACTTCAATTTCGCTTTTTCAGGAGTGATGAGGTGAGCAAATCTATCTAAAAAAAGCTGTTCATGCCCATTGTGAGGCTTCACCGATGTACCTTATTGTTAGTGGGAAATGAATAATTGGCACAGTCAAATTTTAAGGGTCAAGGCGATGGGCCGATGCAGCCAACATGCCAAGTATACGACAGACTCTTGGTGCTGTGCTGGAATTCGTCATTCAATCGGCCCATCAGCTGATGTTATATGCATAGACGTTTTTGTCTTTCGTTGATTTTTTTGTGGTTTTCCCTTGTTTACACTCTTTTTGTGTAATGCGTTGCGGAAAGGGGACTCAGTTTTTGCGCAAAGAAGCTTTTCGCTTTTTTAGCTTGCCGTAGAATTTTTCCAGAATTGCCTTCTGAAGTTGGTGATAATTGCCACAGCGATGACCGCTTTCACCGGAATTCTCAATGAGAGCGGTTTTCACGCATAATCGACGTCTTTTTAGATTTGTATCAAGGTTGGGATTTCAAATGTCGGCGAACGGCAACGGCAACGGCAAACCCCAAAAAGGACCGGCAAACGGCATAACGGCGAACGGCAAAATCTGTTTTGCGCTATAATACACCAACATTTGCATACAAGGGAGGGTCGCCATCTCCAGATGAAGTTCCGGGATGCAATTTCAATATGTTCTAAGGGAAGGACTGTGCTCCAGTATCCCATGCGCAGAATCTGCTAAATGCCTCAGGCAGTTCCTAAAAAGGTGAAAATCTGACCAAGGCCAGAACGGTTCGGCCGAAGCGAGTAGAGCCGATTTAACGATTGAATTACCTTTGAATGTGTTCAGAAAAGATGTAGAAAGTTTTGGTGCATTGATTCTGTTTAGATCAGAAATTATGCATTGTTGCCCAAATTCTGATCTATCCTGAACATACACAAAGAGATTTAATCGTGAAATTAGCTCTACTAACTTCGGTCGAGCCGTTCTGGCCTTGCTCAAACTTTTGACCTTTCCAGGGACTGCCTGAGGCATTTAGCAGATTCTGAGTGTGGGATATTGGGACACTGTCCTCCCCCTAGAACATATCAAAAGTGAATCACGAAACTCTACCTGATGTAGGCAACCCTTCCTTGTTAGTCATGCCGTAACCCATGCAATATCTGCCAGTTACTCTGAGCCTGACGTTTCAACAGCCTTTACAGGAGGAAAAATCCTATACTATATCAGAAGCTACATACTTGCAAGCCTCAGGCGATCAGGAGTCATTACCAAGATCAACAAGGCTGTAAGCTTCTCCATCGCCGGCGATAAATCTGTTAATTCCCCTCCATTTGAAGTTTCCGTACAAATCGATGCTAAGGATTAAAAGATGGGCGTCTTCTTGAGCAGTGCAAAGTGTGACAAGCCCGCGAAGGATTTTCTGAAAAGAGCCTGCGGCCAGTGCGTTCCAGCTTAGTGGATCCGGAGACGATCAGCAAACCGTAAATAAGCTTGGTGCGATGGGAGTGTGCGCCGACCCAAAGACTGTGGGCGATACTGGTAATAGGTGCGAATAGAAGGGTGAATACGCGATGATTGGTCGGGATTGATGGCGAAAAACAGTTCACACCGCGATCAGCAGCGCGCGGTTTAGGTTATAACCGCATTCGCAATTTTTACTGTTAGTAGCAAGTAGTAGGCTCAAGGATTTCAATTTCGCTCACTTCAAGCTACGACTGAATGGTTACCCTTGTGAGCATGGGTGTGCGGCAATGCCGTTTGCCGTTGCCGTTGTCGTTTGCCGGAATTTTCGTCTAAAACGGCAAAATTTTGGCAAAAATACGTTAAACAACAGGATTCGCCTTCACCGCAGCTTCTGTTTCGGTCAGTGATTTGGAGCTGCTACAACAACCAAGTGATATCAAAGTTGTAGCGTGAAAGCAGTTTTCTTTAGACCTATGAACCAGTTGAGAACTCGTGTAAATCGGTCCGCTTATCTTTGGTTGGTGGGCTGATGGTAATAATTGGGACAGAAAGTGTATCAATTCTGCAAATAGTTCTTCCGGCTCTCTTGAAATTGAGCAATCTTCACAGCGGTCAGTGAAAGCAGTGTTCAATAATTCTTGCGGTTCCGAGATCATTAGCCTAAGTGAAGGGAGCTACTCTGTGACAGAGCTGAGTCTGTTAAAGGCACTGTTCACGATAAACTTCGTTCTTGAGTTTTCTTTGAAAAACAATGGTGGTAGCCCTCAGAAGCAGAACCGTGTTGAAGAAACGGAAGCAAAGCTTCCCCATAAGCAAAAAACGTTTTTGAAAATTATCCCAGTGGGCAAGTCCGGCCTCCTCGGGTTCGGTTGTTGTCATCAACGCCGACGCGGCTCTATCACTGCCTCGCTTTACCTGCGATCATTGTTTTTTCCTAGAAAGAGACCTTAGAGTCAAGAATTAGTTGACACAAACACTAGGAAATCGTCGACAGGCAAAAAGCTGTCTATTCCATCACCTAGTTCAATGAAAACCACTGCTGATGATCGCAGGTCAAAGCGTAGCAACGATAGAGACGTGTCGGTGTTCACGAAAGCAAATGAACCCGAGGAGGACGGCCTTGCCCACTGGGATAATTTTCAAAACCATTTTTCGCCTCTGAGAAGGCTTTCGGATCCGTTTTTTAACACTGTTCTGCCTCTGAGGGCTATCACCATTGTTTTCCAAAGAAAAACCAAGGACGAAGTTTATAGGGAATAGTGAATTTAAAGGCACAGTCCAACCTCAGAATCCTTTTTTTGTTTCTCTGCCTATCTTCAAAACGGTTCTACGTTGATTCCAATGATGTCTCTACAATCGTACAATACCACCTGGAAACGGAGTTATGGCCCATTCAAAGTTGAGCTAGGTGAGCATTGTGGACGAGTTGTCCGAGGCTTGTAACTTCCGTCATTTGCACCCGATGTATGCGAGCCGACCAGAATCAAGAGAGCGGCTGAGAATGAAGGGAAGACCGGGGTTTTCGATCGGAAATCGAAGTTCGTCTTGCCACTGTGGAGCTCGAAAGATGGTGAAAGGGGCGTGCCAAAGTGACTTCCCAATGTAGGCGCCCCAGGGTGGCTTCCTCCTATATCTCGCTTATTCGGAGGAACTGCGAGCTTCCACTTCACAAAAGGTATACGGGGTGGGTCTACTTCACAATTATAAGGAAATCTCAGATTTCGTCCCTGAGCTTGGAGTGTGCATTTAAGAAATGCTATAAAGATGAGAAAATGAAAAATCCTTCAAGGCAACGATTAAAACCGCATTCAACTTTTCGCCAGAAATTGAAGGGTTCGAGGCCCATTGCAACAACCGTGTCGAAAACCGACTTGAAACGAGCAACCACTAGAATTATACGGCCCCGAAACTTGAATGTGGTGTGTTCGCTCCACCCACCTCATCGGTCGCCGCAGGGGAAGTAGGTGGGCGGGCTCATAACATGCAATTTTTGGGACCTTGTAGAGCAATTTATTGCTCGCGTTTCGCCGACATTGTTGTTGTAACTGGCCTCGTGCCGGCTTGTAGGCCGAAGGCCGAATACACAGAAACGGACGCGCCCAAGAGCAGTCCGGCTGGCTAAACGAACTGCTCGCGGAGCTCCAGCGACGACGTGAGCGCAGCGGGCATCCTTCGCATGTACCAGTCGAATTGTCTTTAAATGCCTCTCAATCTGTGTTTCGATCAGCATGCCCCTCGGAGCTCTTGATTCCCGATGGAACTTCGAAGGCTGTTTTTATCGTGAGCACTGCATTCAACTAGACTAGTTTTACCCCACTCCTGTAGCATCACAAGGAAAACCATTCAAACGTAGTTTGAAGTGAGCCAAATTGAGAACCTTGAGCCTACTACTTGCCACTAACAAAACTGTGAGTGACTCCAGTCACAACCTAAACCGCGAGCTGCTGATCGCGGTGTGGATTGTCAATCGCCATCAATGGACCAACCGTCGCGTATTTTCACCTGAATGTCGTACCGGTATCGGCCACAGTCTTTTGATCGGCTCACAAACCCAAACCTATTGCACGAAGCTTGCTTACGGTTCGCTGATCGTCCTCGGATCGACTAGGCTGGATCGCGCTGGCCGCAAGCCCACCAGAAAAAATCATTTGCGGGTCAAACACACTTTGCACCTCTCAAAAAGATGTCCATTTTTTGGATCTCTAGCTTTGATTTCAAAGAGAACTTCAATATGTGGGGAGATAAGAATTATCTAAAGCTAACAACCTTGTTGACCTTGATAGGGACTCCTCATCACCTGAGGCTTTCAAGTAGCTTTTGGTACACGGGATTGTTCTTCTTTGAGGCTATTGAAACGCCAGGCACATAGTAACTGGCAGATATAGCATGGAATACGACATGACTAAGCTAATATTGATGTATTATAGCACAAAACAGATTTTGCCGTTTGCCGGTCGTTTTTGGGGTTTGCCGTTGCCGTTTGCCGAAATTTTAAATGCCTTTGCCGCACACCCCTGCTTTTGAGGCTACAGGAATGCAGTGAGACTAGTCTAATTGAATGCAGTGCTCACGGTAAAAGCAGCCTTCGAATTTTCGAATCAAGAGCTCCGAGCTCCGACATTTGGAAATACTGTTATTGTTGCTCTGTTCGGTTTTGTTATAGAGGTGTGGGAGAGACGATGAAGGTGAACAAGGGTTTTTCGCAATTTTGGCATTCTTAAAGGGTTAAGAATGCCAAAATGGCGAAAAAGATGATCAAGAAAAGACATCTGGAGGCTCCCAAATAATTTAGAACTTGAGCGAGCTTCTCTGATTACCCAGTCGAGATGTTTTCATAAGTTACCGATTGAAAGGGTACAATTATACATTGAATGAACCGTAACCAGAAGCTGGAACTAGTCAAAATAATTATTTGCAGCAGCTAGCACCAACACAGAGACTGCGGTGAGGGCAAATCCTGTTGTTTCAACGAATTTTCGCCGAAAATTTGCCGTTTTAGACGAAAATTTCGGCAAACGGCAACGGCAACGGCAAACCCCAAAAATGGCCGGCAAACGGCATACGGCAATTGCCGCACACCCCTGGTTCTGTTGGATTTTGAGGTGAAGAAATCGCCAAATACATAATTCTGTCACTTGACTATGATTTTTGTTTGGTTCGCAAATTTTTGCAACCAGAAAGTGGATTTTCTTGAATTCCTGCAAAAAACGAAAAAACTGCAACTCTCCCTTACGCACAAAGGGGAGCCTAAGCGCAACACTTAAAGACAGTGTTCACGAGAAAAAACAGTAATCTAGTTTCCGATGTTTCTGGGCAGGGAAGTCCACTAAGTGGAGGTTAATAGGGAAAAGTCCCCACAGAACAGTCAAATACTGGAGAAAAACTGTTCAAATAAGTTTCTGAAAAGACTTAGTTATGCCCCTGGTGTGCTTCGGAAGACTGCAGACAAGGCGTCAAACCTATCGTGGGAAACGGTTTGCCCGCTTCAATACGTAGTCTTAGGTAAGTCGCTTTGTTTTCTGTTTATTGTACCGAAAACTCTTCAATAAGATGGGCTAAAACTCGTGCTGGAATGCTAGAACATTTCGTGATAAAGAATATTCAAAAATTCGGTGCCTGTTCCTCTGGTGAAACGAACGCAGCACAACGGTTATATGACGTGGGCGGGGTGACCAAGGGGGTCAGACGATCCATGAGATTACCACCCTTTTACTGGCCGTTTTTTATTGTACTTTCGTTCTTACTCTTCTTACAGGGACCCTAAGCTTACGCTTTCGCCAAAGAACTGACAACGTTTTCAACGTGAACACTGCCTTTAAAGGAAAAAAAACCCCGAATGTAAGTTAGAAAAAAAAACGTGAAAAAACCAGCTAGGTGAAAACTCATCTAAAACTTTACCTGATGAGCCGATAGTATCATGAATCTTGCGTAGGAGGGCGTGAGGAACTCACCGTATGCTCAGTATGTTAGCCTTTTCAAGGGCGTTGGACTATACCTATTACTCATTATACTTCAAAATAGAGGTAATCGCCTGAGACACATATAGCAGTGTGCAAATCGGAAGCGAGAGGGTAGCCAATCAAAATAACAACCGAATCTGATTACCATGGGCATCAACGTTGTCACTGATGATAAGCGAGCGTGGCCATGCCGACTGCATGCTATCTGAAAACTCTTGCAAGGTCATTCTATGGTCAAACACACGAAGGGATTTTGTGTAAACAGATCAAAGACCCATGCACTCACATCGAAGTGGCTACTTTGTAAACGCACTGTGTGCGTGTAATGCCAGAAGTCGCAGTAGTAGCAGTACATCGATTTTCATTTTCATGCTGAGCGTTTCCATCTTAGATCGCAGGACGCTAGTCAATGGATGCTTACACACAAACATTGGTGGGGAAGTTTCCGACGAGAATAGGACTTGATTTGGTCGCCATCGCTTGGTCGAGTGGAGAACGGTGAGACGTCCCCTCATTTGGGGACGTCTCACACTTTTTTTCTCAACGAAGGTAGTTTGAAACAGTTGATTGGGGGGGGGGTGGTACAACAAGGAAAGTCCCCTTCGTGGCAATTTCCATGGCCTCCCCCAATCATGATGGAGGCTAGGGGCCGAATAGAGTCTTGTCGCGCAAAGGCGCGGCAGCATGGTGTGCAGCCGTATCGATCACGTGGCGCGGTGGTTCGATTAGGGGTCGTTTGTACTTCCACCACCGAGAGAAGCGGCAAAGTGCATTTCTGTAAGGGGTCGTTTATACTTCCAACGCTGAGCGTCGCGGCGAAGTGCAATCCTATCATATCGATGAGCCGCGCCGCGTGATCAATATTACAGAAATGAATTACGCAGCGCCGCTCGGCGGCGGAAGTATAAACGACGCCTTAGACTGGGTCAGGGCAGAATTCGGCAGCGGCCTGCGCCGACGGCTGCCGCATGGCTAGGCGGCGCCGCTTTGCAACCTCGAGCGGTGCGGCGAAGTGGCGCGACGACAGCAGACGGTCGAGCCCGCTTATCATGATCAAATGATCACTTATATATGTTTATGAGGTGAATGTCTATTTTATTATGTACCTACATCGAGGTCACTTCAAGTCATTGGGTTTTGAGCTCGTAAAACTTGATTTTTGAAGTTTGAAGATCTAGCGTTTGGATCGAGTCCTTATGGACTGGGACCGGCCGCAATAAATTCACAACCATTGAAAACTTTACAGTATACATATTATGAAAAACATGCTTATCTGTGGAATAAACAGGAGACGAGGCTTCAGTGCTATGGCATTGATCTCAGAAACCGATTGCCTTTTTGTTGGAACTCGAAGGTTGAAGCGAAATTATCATGATTGATTGAATTCTAATCAATTGCTTCCGAAGAGGCAAGACGTGGCTTGAAGTTTACGCTATGAGAGAAGAAGATGGGTAGAATTGAGCGGCGGCAAAGGTCTTCAAGACCACTATGGCGCCCGTTTTTTTCTCCAGCTGGGCGTCCACAATGTGAGAGAAGACGAGATTGTGTTTTCATTGGTATGAAAAGGGTTGCAGGCACCATGTACCACTGTGCCAATTTGCGGGCGTAGCAATCACAAAGTTTAAGGAATGTCAAATTTGTAAATAAACCGCAGGTTTATAGGCAGAATATGCCGTGAATATGGACTTGCGAGTCTTTGATACCACAAGAGCAGTGAAACATTCACCTATCTCGTTCAGTAACTTGAATACTTTCGAAATGGCTGAGCTGGCGATCCGAGGTTTGACTTCTAGCTCGTCTTCTTGAGCAGTGTTGAAGGCCGCCATCTGCCCTCGCGATCGTATAAGAACAAAATCCTGGAATCGGATGTACAAGCTCCACTGTACGTATAAACTTAACAAACCAGTACTTAGGTTAATGTATGGCTGCAATCATAACATTCGCAGCCAAGTTCTGTTACAATTTCGCACTACATTTTACATAATTTGTTGCTATATACTGTTTTTGAAATGCTTAAAGGCACAGGACACCCAAAAAATTATTTTTCAGATTTCATGCTTATCTTGGAGAGAGCCTTTCTCTGATCACAATGGTATCTTTGAAATCGTCCTAGACCCCCTACGAACGGAGATATGGCTCCTTGAAAATGCCTGCACTTTGAGGGCAAAAATTTCGTGGACGAGTTGTCTCAGGCCTGTATTTCTCTTCGTTTGCAATCGCTGCACGAGAGCAACACAGGATGAGGAGATAGACCGGTAGTGGACCGAAGAACAACGACTTGTTGAAAATTCATCAATCTATTTAGCCGCGCTATCCGAGTTCGTAAATCTGGTAGGGGCCGGGCCTGTGGTGGTGAGCGAAGGAGGTCGGGCCTGTGGTGGCCGCCTATTTCTCGCTTATTTGAAGGAATTGAGATCTCGCACTTGGCACGTGTTATACAGGAGGGGTCTCCTACACAATTACACGAAAATCTCAAAATTCATATCTGAGGGTGTACTGTGCCTTTAAAGGCAGTGGTCGCGATCAAATATGCTTGTCGTCTTTTTCTCTCCAAATCCTTTCCTGGGTCTCGAGAAGTAGGACCTATAAGAAAAAATCGCGAAAAAACCACTGTTTTGGGCCGAATTTGAAACCTGAACTTTCTTGTCTTTTGATGGTGGACGAAGAGCCCTCTCCACATCATCGGTACATCGATGACCTCTTATATGAAGAACATCAGCTAGCTTGAAATTGAATGTCAATCAATGAACCTTCGAATTTATGTACACATCTAGTCAAAAACATTGACTGAAGTGCTTGCATTCATTGTTCAACTGTTTTATTAGGTAAATTTGCATTTATTTCGTCCTCTGAATGTCGATGATTTTTGACTGCTCGGCATGAGACTGCGATCTTTTTCGTCATCGCTGTGCACGTGTGCACGAACTAGCTTCTTTGGGCCCTGAAAACTCTATTTGTAGACCGTTTTTCACCGCGCTACCTTCATAGTTTTTCAGCTGTTTTTGATCTAAGCTGATTTTTGTAGTTTTTTCGATAACGTTTTTCATCGTGACCACTGCCTTTAATGCCTTTTTCATGGCATGATATATGGCAGGACGCGAACCTGTATTGCACGCTTTCCGGGCGAGAGTGTTACCATTACACCACCGACACAGCGCTCTGCATCCCTCAGCTATTCACACATAAATTCATTTTCATACCATTTCAAAAACATCAAAATTACATCTTCCAAGGCCTCAGCTCAAAGGCAGTGCTCACAATGAAAATCCCTTCTCTGTTTTTTATTTCACCTATCTTGAAAACGGTCCCATTCTGATTCCAATGATGTCTCTGGAATCGTACAAGACCTTCTGGGAACAGAGTTATGGTCCCTTAAAAATTGAGCTAGGGAAGCATGGCGGACGAGTTGTCCGAGGCTTGTAACTTCCGTCTTCTGCAGCCGATAAAAGCGAGCTGACCTGTGTAAAGAGAAAAGTTGAGAATGAAGGGAAGAACGGGGCCATTGACAGGGAACCATCGCTCATCTCACGATCTCGAGTGTTCCATTGTTCACGTCGAGGGGCGGAAAGGGGCCGGACTTGCCCAAAGCGGCGGGTTTTCCCTTTTTTCTAAGCCGTTTTGCGGCTCCTGGGTAGCTTTTCGTCCCGTTTCTTCGACGCTGTCCTGCTTCTGATAGCCACGAGAAGCGTTTGCCATGGAAAATTCGAGAAGGAAGTTTATCGTGAACAGTGCCTTTAACTGGATTTAATGGAGATATGTGCTTACCAGATCATACCCGTTAACGGGTGATTGCTGTTGTGCCTACACAGTTTATGTGTGAATAGCTTAGGGATGCAGAGCGGGATGTCGGTGGTGTAATGGTAACACTCTCGCCCGGAAAGCGTGCAATGCAGGTTCGAGTCCTGCCTGACATCTGAGTTTTGCGTTCAACTCGGCTACCTTGTGATAGCTATATACTGTATTATAGACTTTGTCTGTTTTGTCTATATGGTCTATGCTCTATTATTCATTCATTCTATGCCAGCGGACAAGGCGGTGGTGCGGTTGCGTATTTTCCCTTAGGATACCCTACGTAGACACAGCTCGTTCGGTTGCAAGAATCAATAGAGGACAGCTGATAATTTTTTTCTGGGTTATGGTTTTTCTGTTTTCACCATTTTTTTTTTCGTGTTATTTTGGCGTGTACATATAGTAAGTATACATAGAGTAAATAATTTAGGCCTACTGATACTGTGTGCGGGAGGGGGGGGGGGAGATTAACCGTTTTCAACGTTTCCGATCAGGGGTTTGCGGAATTTTTTGTTTTCTGCCCATTTTTAGCCATTTTTTTCTGTTTTCTGTTTTCGGTAAAACAGGCAAAAATTGGTGGCCGGATTTATCAAAGCTTTGTCGATATGTTAAGAGTGTACTTCACCTAGGCTCTTTGCAGTTCCCCCACGCTGGACACGTTTCTCGCCGTAGTGGTTATCCATTAGGGTGCGTGTGGCATGGTGGGAGGAAGCGCTGCTGTTCGCCGTACACTGTCGGGTTCGATCCTCGCCGAGGTAAACCAAACCAACTATTCCTCCGGGGCCCTTTAATTGGTAACACATTCATGTAGGCATTGCTTCGTTGGGTGGAGCCATAGGTTGTCCAATGATTCTTGTCCGAAAATTTCACCATTTCTAATTTTTTTCAACTTTATTGAAAACAAGTCTAATCAACAATATAATCACCACAGTTATATACTACAGTGGCCCATCGATTGGGCAGGTCGCCGATGCCCTTCGCCTAGAACTCCGGGGGCTGCGACTCGAAGAAATCCGGATTTGAGGTACTCGTAGTTGGTGATTTTTCTTCCTGCCAAATGGTGCTTCAGCGGGAGGAACAAATGATAGTCGGAGGGGGCGAGGTCCGGGGAATACGGCGGATGGGCAACTGTCTCCCAGCCGAGCGTCGCCAACTTCTGCTGGGACTCCTTCGCCACGTGGGGGGGCGCGTTGTCGTGCAGCAGGTGGACCGAGGCCCGTTGGGGACGCTTTTCTCGGATGGCGGCGGCTAGTTTCTCGGGCTGATTGGTGTAGATGGAGGCGGTGACCGTCCTGCCTTAAGGGAGCAGCTCGATGTACAGCATGCCCTTGGTGTCCCACCAGCAGCAGAGCATGCATGGTCTTCGGCGGGTGCAGGTCGGCTTTCGGCGTCGTCGGCGGCTCTTCTCCGCGTGAGATCCAGACGGCACGGCGGCCGACGTTGTCGTAGAGGACCCAGCTCTCATCCCCAGTAATCAGGTCCTCGAGAAACTCCTTGCGATGCGGACGAAGGAGTAGGGACTGGCAGACGGCCACGCGGCTCTGCTTGTTGGCGTCCGTCAGACGGTGGAGGATCCAACGGGCCAGAACTTTGTGGTAGCCGAGTAAGTTGAGTCGATTGTGGATGGTGGACTTGCTGCAGCCGAGCGTCGTCGCCAGTTCACGGGTGGTGGCTTCTGGCTTCTCCTTGATACAGCGACGGACTTCGTCATCATCCCCCTTACAAGGCCTCCCGCTGTGCTCCCTGTCCTCGAGGCTCGTGTCGCCGCTCTCGAAACGATTGAACCAGCGTCTGACTGTGCGTTGGGACACTGCATCCTCCTTGCACGCTCTGCAGATGTTGGCGACCGCGGTGCCCGTGTCGTTGCCCAGCAGCCACTCGTAGTACACGAACGTACGAATTCGACCTTGGTCGATTTTAGCTTGTACTGGAAGCTTGACGCGGCGACCGCGCCTTATATACACCTAGCGTTGAACTTTGGAGAACCTTCTAGAAGGTTCTTACACTTGCCTGATATTATAACACTTTCAAGGAAAATTATAGAAATTTGAAAATTTTCGGACAGGAATTATTGGGTACCTCACCAACCATCACCTCAGGGCAGGTAGAGGGGGGAACCTTCACCGTTGGTAAAACCGGTGACCATCGGTGAAACGCCCCGAAAAACAATGAAAGTGACCCAACACTCATGCAAGTCATTTTCAAGATTGGGTGGGTGTCACTGCTAGTTTTTCGTTCATAACGTTTTTGTGCTTGGAGATAGACCTTTGGTGAAGGTTGTTTTCGGAATCTCGATGGAATTCTCCGTCGACTAGTCTTCCCAGTTTGAAAAAAAAGTGGTTTGTCGATCCTTCAACCTAATTCGTTTTGCGGAACACCGGTGTTGCCTCTATGACTCTTTAACCGTTCAAAATAGGGTTTTGGTGAGAAATGTTTTCGAAATCTACGTAAAATTCTGCGTCGAATGATATATCGGGTTCCTAACTTCGCCTGCCCCATAAGCCAAACAGGTCGGTGGGGCCGAGCTCCATAGTTATCTCCTTAGGGTGCTATCGCCTCTATGGTGTAAGTAGGAGACGCAGAGTCTCGCTGGAGCCAACAATGGAGCTCTGCTCCACCGACTTGTCTGGCTTATGAAGCAAGCAAAGTTAGGAACCCGATATATCATTCGACGCAGAATTTTACGTAGATTTCAAAAACAACTTCTATCCCAACACTGTCTTGAACGGTTAGAGAGTTATAGGCAAAAAAACGGTGTTTCGTAAAATGAAATACGCTGAGGGATCGAGAGAATATTTTTCTAAACTGAAAACACTGGTCGTCGCAGATTTCTATCAAAATTCTGAAAACAACCTTTACCAGAGGCCTATCTTCAAGCATAAAAAAGTTATGAACAAAAAACCGATAGTTTCAGTAGGAAAAAATGCACTTCATAGACTGAAATCGGCTGGAAGAAGGGGAAGGTATTTTTCAAAACTTATAACGCTATTCGATGCAGAATTCTAGTGGGATTCCGAAAACAACCTTCACCAAGAGGCTATCTTCTAGGGTAAAAGAGTTATGGACGAAAAACTGATTGCATTTGGTGAAATTAACGTTATTTCATAAATTGATATCGGCTGAGAGATTGGAAACGTTTTTCTCTGAAATTGAAAACATTATTCGACGCAAAGAAGATTTAAGATTTTGGAAACAGCTCCGTTCAAAGATTCATCGCAATGGGCGAAAATGTTACGAGTGAAGAGCTGGTAGTTTTGAAAAATCGCTTGGAGAATTTTTTTCGAAAAATTTCGACTCCAAGACAGCTCCAAGGAAAATTTTCATGACCTACGCAGATCTATTCATTGAAAGTAGTGAATTTCCGAAGGAAGTCATTTAACGAAAAAAAAATGTTTCAAAATCAATGATTAAAAATAAAAATATATTGAATGCAAGAAAAAGTGGATTAAGGAAACGTAACATTTTGAAGTTGCAAGTCTATAGGGAACCTTCACCATTCCCCACTCAGGCATCCTAAACAACCTGCACCTCTCGGACTGCTGTCTCCACCGCAACGAACCTCTGCATGCAGGGAGATGATAGCAAAAAAGTCGGCTGCCCCCTCCCCCGCAAGCCACTAAATAGGCGCGAAGACAATTCAAGCCTCTACGAATACGACGTGGAATGCGCTGCGCATCGCGATAGGGATTCAGGAAGCCGAGTCCTTATCTTTGTCTTATAGTGGGTACCGTTACCCAGAGCTTCACCGTTGACGAATCCCTCAGATGGTGCGCGATGCAGTCAAATGAAGGGAAAACTTCAGTGTTACTGTATACTAGAAATAATTAGCCATTAATACTACTTGACGACCGTTTATCCTCCCCGCACTGGCGCGTCGCTTGAGTAGGAATAATTTCTACACGTGGGCAGAGACTGAGAATTCCCCAGCTCACCCGCTTAGGTGGAGCGAGGTAAAGTTAGCCCCAACTGTGCCATGCACGCAAAACTCTAAATACGTGTTTTAATTCACTGCAACGCAGATGGCGCAGAATTCAAATAAGTTGAGGCGCCAAGAAATCGATGGTGAGGCTATGAGGCAGACGATAATTCTGTCACAGAGGTACGAGAGGCTCTCAACGGTGGAGCGAATGGCGCGTCAGGTCATTTATACTCTAGCGGCATAGCCGCGCGGTAAGAGCGTGACTTTCGGCTCTGAGAAGTGTTCAAACCAGCAGTTATCCGACAATCAGTGTCAAAATATGTACACTAGGGAAGGGAAAGTTAGCTCCGACTGCATCTACGTACTCCTTGCACAGACAAACTGAGCTTCTAATAGAGTAATCAGCTTTTATTGCCTGGGAAAAGAAAGGTATAGGAACATTTGTCATCTCATCGCACTCATATTCTGCATTTCTTGAGCATACTGTTAGCTCTGGCCAACTGCAAGATTCTGAAAATTCAATGAAAGAAGCATAGATCACTCAAAAAATGTATAGGTTCAATATTTTGAAAAGTTTCGTATAGTGTAGCTGATAACCCTTTAATCATTTTTGAAAATTTTCTGTTTTCTGTTTTCTGCATATTTTTGGAATTTTTTTTTCTGTTTTCTGTCGAACTGGATTTTCTGTTTTCTGTTTCAAAAAAATATTTTTACCGCACATTCCTGTTTCCGATGCTTTTTCCTCTAGAATTATGTGAAAAATTAGGTTTTGCCGTAGATTAGGGGGGAGGTGCCTCAGCAGACGCCGAGCCATCGCCGTTTTTTTCTCAAACACACAATACCGATACATCTAAAGTCTTCGCTATACATTCACGCAGGAACAACACGAAAAAATCGAAGAAATACAAAAAAAACAATGACCATGAAAAAATTATCAGCTGTTTATAATCGATTCTTCTAACCGAGCCAGCCTTGGATACAGTATACAAAGTGAAATCACTCAACGGTACCACCGCCTTTGTAGATGTCTATGTACCAACGGTATGGCCAAATTTGAAACATAGAGTCAACCATAGGCGATATTCATACTACTCAACGCCAGCGCGGCACGCGCGTGACGCCCGCTCTGCCATGCAGCGACACCCGTACCAGCGTTTTCACCACTTTCGTTATTATTCCATCTCCAATTTCATTCCGTTTCATAATAAATAACTCCAGTACTATCTTCTGCTACCATGATAGTGAACGCGTGTACAGATTCTGCTTGCTCGGCAAATTAGGGCCCTTTTAATACGCTTTGCCATAGCGCCTCCGTAGGAGTATTCATAGTCTCCGCAAGCGCGTCAGGTCGCTGATCGCCGCGGTGGCATGTTTTGAATGCAGATCGACGTGCGACGCCAACTCGATCGATGTTGATGGTTATCATCTCATTGCGTCGCACAGCGATCGAACTGTGAAAGGGGCCTCATGCGCGTGACGCTCGTAGAAAGTATTCATGGTAGACCGTCCCTTCGGCGCGTGACGCTCGTGCCGCGCTGGCGTTGAGGAGTTTGAATAGCGGCAGAGAGGCACCGTACACACTCGTAAACGCCGTCGACGTAGCGACTCTAGTAGGAATTTCATTCGTTCAGCAAGCCCAGTACTACAGATAGTTTGAGAATATCTTCGAAAATGAAAAAAAGGCAAGGGTCACTGAGTCCACTGCTCTTGGGACGCTGGCGCACTTAGGATCGTGCTAGGGCTTGTTTTACTTACACCCCCACGTTTTAGAAAACCATGTTAAAGGCAGTGGTCACGATGAAAAACGATATCGAAAAAACTACAAAAATTAGCTTGGATCGAAGGCAGCTGAAAAACTATGAAGGTAGCGCGGTGAAAAACGAGCTAGACTAATAGTTTCTAGGACCTAAAGATTCGCGCACACGTGCACAGCGCCGCCCAAAAAGATTGCAGTGTAAAGCCAGGCAGTCAAAAATCATCGACATTCAGAGGAAGACATAAATGCAAATTTACCTAATAAAATCAGTTGAACTGAAAACAAGCACTTCTGTCAATGTTTTTGACTAGATGAGTCAATAATCATTGATTGAAATTCAATTTCAAACCAGCTGATGTTCTTTATATAAGAGATCATCGATGCCGATGATGTGGAGTGGGCTTGTCCACCATCAAAAAACCAGAAACATTAGGATTTGGCCCAAAACAGCGGTTTTTTCGAGACTTTTCCTTGTAGGTCCTACTACTCGGAACCCAGAAAAAGGTTTAGAGAGGAAAAGACGACAAACATATTTGATCGCGACCACTGCCTTAAAAGATGTCGTTGGCATGGTCCTGTACCCCCCCCCTTCAAAATATTAGGGTAGGCTAAGCCAGTTTAAAGGCATTATAAAGCCTAGCTTGCTTGGATGAGTCCGGGCGGAGTAAGCAGCGGAACTGTCGGGCGTAGGAAAATATAACAGTGATGAGGAGAGTTTCACATGATAAGCCCGATAAGCCTTACTTACTTCGACCGGCTCAAAATGAGGGAGCTAGGCTATACCTATCGTGACGTCCAGTAAACCTAAGTCTAGCGACAAACATACTCCAGGTTTGCGTTCAGCGCCCTAAGTAACCTCCCGATCAAACTTTCGAGCCTAATTTGAAAAACAAATTCTGAACACCTCGAAATTTCCTGGTACCCTTATCCTTTCATAAAGCTATGAAAATGCCCTTTTCGAAGTCCCTGGAGGCATTCAGAGAGTTTCGAGATTTGTGTACTGTCAAAAACCTACAACAACGAAAGCACGGCTCTCCAGATCGTCGGAGTAGAACGTGAAGCTTCTATCACACTGTCAACTTTGCAGATCTTCGCTTGGGTGACTCGGAAATAATTGAATATCAGCAGATCCCGGAGATATCCGTTCGCAGCTTACGCGTTCAATGAATGCTTTTCTTATTGAGAATTCTTGTACTAATGGCAAAACCTCAAATTCATGCCAAATGTATTTTAGGAAACGTTGATTTTTTTGAGTGAGGGGAAGGTTGGTCATTGTATACTACGTTTCTACCGCTACAACTACAATTTGCCGCAATGTTTGAACGACTTGGTGCGGTTGCGGTCACACACTAAAACTACTGTGGAAGACGCCAGATTTTATTATTGATCGACAGCAGAGCTGATTTTCTGGGTGAGTCACAGGTTTTCTTCTTTTCTTTGCACTTATTTCTGCTTCATTTTTGCTTCTGACTCTTATAATATTACGAACAGGGGCATTTTTTTTAGTGTGCGAGGGGAATTTGCCTTTTTTTCGATTTCAAAACAGAATTTTGAAAAAAACCTTCAACGCCCGAACAAACGACTAATTTCCCTCACACACTAAGAATAGCCCCTATTCGCAATATATAAACGGTCAGAAACAAAAATAATGCCGAAACAAACAAGAAAAAAAAGAAAAATCGTTACCTACCCAGAAAGTCAGCTGTGCTGTCGATCGATAATGAAATCTGGCGTCTTCCACCGTACTTTTAGTGTGTGACCGAAACCGCAATATGTCCTTTTAACATTGCGGTAAACTGTAACAAAACTGTTGGCCCATCCCGATATTAGGTTCCATCGAAAGGTTTCCCACCACAAATAAGGTTGACGGTGCAGGGAAGCTGCGATCAGTTTCGCTGACCCCGGAAGATGTTCATAAAAATTCATCCTCGTGGAGCGGAGTAGTTTAGGAGAAAGGAGGCAACAATATTGCTCTAAAAATGAGGGCCACAATGCCTATAGCGCATCCGCCCCATACCAAAGCTGCAGAATAAACTGAACGACTTGAAAGGCAGCACACACGCTCGTAAACGTGGTTGAGATAACAACGGAAATAGAATGGTATAGCTCAGAACACAACGCCTACGCATTTTGAAGCGTCAGAAACTATCCACAAAGCCTCTACACGAGTCAGAGTTTGTCCCCAGCCTGTATTTCTCCAACAGCTTGCCGCCCTCCTCCAAAACAAGCGTGCTGGGCCATTCCCACCGTCGTCGATGTATGTGGTTGACATATTGTACCTATTGTACCAGCCACACACGTAGCCGGCGGTGGGAGTGGCTCAGCACCCTTGTTTTGGAAGAGGACGGCAAATACAGGGGGCGGAGAAATACAGGGCGGGGCTAACTTCTGATTCTTGCAGTGGCACTGTGCGCCGTTTTTTCGCGCTTTAACATGTGTAGGCCTTGTGTTCCGAGCCAAACCATTCTATTTCCGTGGTTATCTCAACCACGCATAATCTCAAGCAGCTACCACAGTGCCGTTGGATTTGTTGAAGCCATTCCTGTGCCCGAATGAAGGATGGTGGTTGTCATTGGCTGCGAATGGTTTCTCATTCTTGATCACCAAAGGCTCTCCTCCGTTGAATTGAAAGAGTTCTTCCTCGTTGACAGTCATTGCTTTCGGGAATTCCACCGTTGATTCTGCCTCTGGAATCGACGACTGAATGTGGGTAAGATTGTGTACTGGACCTTGGAGGGTTACAGAAAAAAAACGATCTCAAGTTAAGGACCCTTAGTCTAACACTCAATCCAACGTAGAGCGCTGCTTGAAAAGTCTAAAGGTTGTGAGTGAGAAGAGTTGAATGAATTTCAGTAACTTGTTTCAAACTCCACTTCAAGGTCCTGCACATGAAAGGTCCCATGCTTGGATCCTATAGTGATAATAAAACGCTGAAAAGCGGACAAAAAGTGTGTGATAATCGTGTTCCACTGAAACCATAAAAGGTGCCCCAATTTAGAGAATAGAATTTTCTAGAAAACCTCCAAGTGCGTTTTTCCCCTTCAGCGAAGTACGACTCATGGGAGAAGTGGATAAGATTAGTGACGTTAGAAAGCGAATTTGAATATTCCAGGATGCTTCCAGCCGTTTTTTCATCACTGCTCTCACAGAAGTTACATACAGTTCAACTCCGCACTGCCGTTCAGTCCGCAAAGTGCACACTGATTGCGCAATCTTGCTGCGGCGCGGGTGGAAACATCCTCAGACAAGGATATGGGATCACCCGGGCGCTTTTGGCCTTTGGTGCCCGGGTGATCCCACCGCCCGGGTGATCCCACATCCCTGTCTGAGGATACTCACAACCGCGCCGCAGCACGATTTCGCAGTCAAGCGCACTTTGCGGACTGAACGGCAGTGCGGAAGTGAAGGATACTTGATCTTTAGAACTGTATTTCAACAATTCAGCACTCATAATGTGGAGTGTCATTCTGACTTGAAAATATTCAGTTTTTGAGACAACCTTTGATTACTACAATGCCGAGTTGTAGTGACTTTTGGTATGTGGAAGAAAGTCCACAGCCCTTTCTCCTCACCATGCCATGTCATCTGAAATTTTCCATCCTAGAAAAGTTGTATGTACGTAGATGGCTTTTCATGGGGCCGAAGGCTTCCTAGACCCGCACAACAGTGTGGATTAACGGCAGTGTCAACGATAAATTTCGTCTTCAGTTTTCCGCCGTAAATCGAATGTTCGGGGTCTCATTGGAGCAGTAGGGGTGAAATAACGATCGAAAACGAGCCAGAAAGAGCTTTAATCGGCTCCAAGATCCGCTCGCGCTAGCCCATCCCACTCGCGGTCGAATTTTCTGAGGAACAGCTTGGTCCGCTCCTTTATTAGCATAAAAGCGCCAGCGCGGCTGAGTTTTAGCATTGGGGCGCATCACCACACGCTGTCTATTTCAGGCCCATGCCCGCGCAACTCATCCACCGTTGAAATGTGGCTTTCAAGAAGAGGAGCTGATTTTGGATGTTTCGCAGCGTTTTACATGATTCTTTCTTCTATGATGAAACAGTCAGACTCTAAACCTTCGTTTTCTGGTGAAAACTCGAAAACGATTTTTATCGTGGACACTGCCTTCAAGATGTCGGCATGCTACCCTACATTCACCGCACCTTTCTCAATTTTTTTCTGTGCACGAACAATGCCCTGTAAGGATAAATATCCCATCGAATCATTGCATATTTCTGCTCTACTTCATGTCTGCCTTAGGCAGCGTCCATACGTGACGAGAGAGGGCGTTCCCGCTGTTGTGCGCCTCTCGACGCTCCTCAACGCCGGAGCAGCCCGTGCCCGCAAATTAACACAGGCAAACACCCCCTACCTCGTCTTAATTCGATTGAAAACATTTGATCGGGTGATCAATCGCTCGAGTCGGCGCAACGGCTGATGATTTCCCACGGCTTTCGACTTCCATGGTGGGATTATAGAAAACAAAGGCAGTAGTTTTGCTACAGGTTCAATGCCACCTGCTTTAGTGATGGAGCAGTAAGCTTGAAAAAACTTGTTGCTTGCTTCGTGGTGCTGGCGTGAGCGCGCGAGAGCGAGCGGGCGAGGGCGCGCGAGAAGGAGCGCCTGTGAGCGGCTAACGAATCATATGCCCACGATGACCATCGATTTTGCGCAATCGCGCGCCCTCGCAACGTATGGACGCAGCCTAAAGGCCTACACAACAGTCACATCCTATTGGACTCGTCAAACGGGCACCTTACCAGGACAAACCATCGCTCGGAGCGAGACCGGCTCCTTCCAATTACGACGTCATCTCCCAAGGGTCAAAATGTCACCGAAATGCAATCCCTGTCCGGTTGGAATATCAGCCTTGGCCGCTGTCCGGTCGTTTTCAGGGCAACAGCGGTGCCATCGCCAGAGATAGAGAGAAGCAAGATTGGTTGCTCTCCGAGCGGGACTGCGGTTGCCCGGAGAGCGACTCCCGTCGATCGAGTAGATGGCTGATTTTCGCTCGGAGCGGAATGACAGCATCGCTCGAGTCGCTCTCCGGTCCCGCTCCGAGCGATGATTTGTCTGAGCAATTGAATAGACTGTTTGTGAACAGAAAATAAACTGCTCAACAATCAATTCACCATCATCAGAAACATCGTCTTCGCTGATCATGCTGGTGCTGTTGTCATCGTTTACGTTGGAGGTCATACTGATCACTTAAATTCCTGCAAAAAGATCGTTTATTAGCGAAGCTCGAAGTCTGTCACCGAACCTACAATGACAAGGAATTTTCTTCACTGATAGTTTCTTGTGAAACGAATACACGGCGACACGCAATGGGCTTACGGTGATACCTTCCCATACTTTCTTCGATTGTCGACAAAAGGACCGAAGTTGGGTCACATAACGTTCACATTTCCAGCTTCACATCAACAGCATTTTCTGGGTGCGCTCATATGATTTCGCCTATTCATAGAGACCTTCATACCACTCTCCCTCTGGGACCATTAGAGATTATCGGTTCAGCCGCTATTCTTCTTACTGAGCTTTGAAAGTTCGGCGAATTTTTTCTTGACCTTTATTACGAGTTTTGGTGCGGGTTCCAAGCTTCCTCTGCCGCTACTTGACTTATATTCCATTATTCCTTTTTAAGCACCTTGAGATTAAGAGAAGGGGGACATCCCGACCGCCGCAGGGCAAGTTTTGAAGCACCTGGCTGTTGGCTCATCAATATTCTGTAGTACAAACCTCCAGATACCCGATATTGTTAGAAGCTATTAGACGCAGGCTCACCAAAGTCAAACGGTCCCAGGTTGCAATAACAGAATGTTTAGCCCTGTATATACACATTTACTGAAAAGGGAATGTTCAACAACTTTTGCCACACCTTGTACATATAACCTCTCCTTAAAGGCACAGTCCAACCTCAGAATCGTTCCTCTGTTTTTCTGCATATTTTAAAACGGTCCCACGCTGATTCCAATGATGTGTCTGAAATCGTACAAGACCCCCTAAGAACGGAATTATGGCCCCTCAAAATTGAGCTTCGGAAGCATGGTGGACGAGTTTTCCGAGGCTTGTAACTTCCATCATTTGTAACCGATGGTTACGAGCTGACCTGGATGAACAGAGAGGCTGAGAATGAAGGGAAGAACAAGGCTATTGATTGAAAATAATCGCTTATCACTCCATTGTTGGGCTCGGAAAAACGTAAAAGGGGCGTGCCAAAGTGGCTTCCTGGTGTAGGCGCCCCAGGGTGGCTTCCTCCTATATCTCGCTTGTTCGGAGGAATCGAGATCTCGCACTTGGCAGGTGCTATATAGGGTGGGTCTACTTCACAATTACATGGAAATCTCAGATTTCGTCCCTGAGCTTGGACTGTGCCTTTAAAGGCAGTGTTCACGATGATTTTCGTTCCCGAGTTTTACACTCAAAACAATGCGTTGGCAACCAAGTGTTACGAAAATTACGAAGAACGGCGTGAAACGCACTAAAGCGTCTTATTTCAGAGACATTATTCCCTCGCCTGGACTAGTTGTCCGATTGGATGAGCATGTAACCGGTGGTTGTCACCGGTGAAAAATGGGGCTAATCAAAAATGGAAAAATATTTTAGGTTTAACAGTACTAGTTAGGGTCCGAAAGAAAAAGCGGAGCTACAGAAAGTAGAGAATTGCAAAAGACGGGTTCAAAAAAGTTTTCATTGTCACAACAAACAGTCTTGAGATGAACAGATTTGCCATTCCATGGGGATAGCACTTCCATTCGTTAAAAAACTGTTTGAATACACTGTAAAAATGGATATGTAGTGAGCGCCAGAACAGTTTTTTTAGCTTTTCTGCATTTTGAGGCCTAGTAACCGCAATTTTCGATGTTTTCCTGCTTATGGGTTCGTACCGTCACTGTTTTCAATGCTGTCGCATCAACATTGTATGAAAAAATGCTATATGATCGACCTCACAAAAATTTTTCGGTGGCCCTAACTTTAGTGGACGCTTTTTCAGAGCTTCAGGTTTCGCGTGAAGTCGGCTAGCTCGCATCGTTTGATTGTACACGAAAATTGAAAGCGATTTCCAGCGCACGGTGACTTTAAAGGCACAGTACACCCTAAACTTGGGCAAACTGTCTTTTCGAGTTCAAATAGGTCGAAAACCAGACTCTTCCGAATCATCGACTTTTTAACTGATCCGGAATCAGGCTACGGAGCGAGGTGTGATACAACCCAACCTTGGTCCGACCCCCCCCCACCCAAGTCAAGCGATTTGCTCAGCCCCCCCTCCCTTGGGAAAACGTGATGGCGACACCGGGTGGGGGGAGGTTCTCACTTCGTAATTTTTTATAGTGAACGAAATCAAGACTACATTGATGCACTGATTGTATCAATCAATCCTAATAATGCAATAAATAAATTTTTTCCACGAAAGCAGACAAAACAACTCTCCTGCGACAATGATACCAAATGTTTGCTCAACGGCTGAACATTCATAGTGCACTGAGGGCAGATATGTGCGGTTTCGAGCATGACAACCACATTTCTTGATTGACTATCCGGATGTGAAAACGCACCCAAAATTTCATGGCCACAGCTTTAAGCCGAACTGCTCTACATAGGTTGAGCGGAGTATAGTGCAACCACTGCACTAGCAATGGATCAGAAGCGAATAAAGACAAGTATCAACAGTGAAGATAGTGAATGATAAATATGTGATCTTGTTGCTAAGCCGTGAGCGGCTATATAAAGGCTCGAATGAGCCAAGTAGGTATTTAATACAGAATTCGTCAGACCCGCGTGGCAGCACAACAGCCGAACTACCATATTTGGTGCATCGGCCGATACGACGGACCGGACACAAGGAGCCAGGAAGAAACAGCTGGACAAGAAGGCTAGGGAAGCAGCAGCGTCCCTCAGTGACCAGAAGCACGAAGCTAAAGCACGTGAGGACGCCTCCCTTTAGCCAATCTCTACCCATTCCAGCCAAATACTGCTTGGCACTCTACATACTACCTGCATTGCTGCGAGACCCTACCAAGCCAGTTACTTCCAAAAACATAGTCGTCTACCGCTTCAGCCGTGTTACCTTCGGTCTTATCTGCTCACCATTTATACTCGCAGGAACGATCAAGTATCATCTACTCACTCACTCACTCACTCATCCCGTTAGCTGGCGTCTGGTGGAGCGGGATGCCCTCTCAACCAATACTTTGCTGTAGGTGCCATAGGAGCTCGTGCGGCCTGAACGACACGCTTCCAATCAAAACGGTTTGCAGCAACAAGTTTAGCGTTTAGGACACTGCACCGTTGAGTTTCCAGATCCTCCTCTATATGTTTGAGCCATGTCTTCTTCGAGGCCGTTCGTTGAATTCTCCACGATGGTGGGCGCTTACGCCACAGCATACTGTACGGGAGACGGGACGGGTCCATCCTACATACATGTCCGAACCATCGCAGTCTTCTTGTTTGCAGCTGTTCTCCGACCGTCGGTTGATTCATGCAGCTCTTCCGTATATCGTCGTTGAAAACATGATCACGAATCGTAATTCCAAGAATCTGGCGCAAACATCGCATCTGGAAGACTTCTAGCTTGACGAGGTCTGACTTTAGCAGAGTCCAGGTTTCCGAGCCGTATAGTAGTACGGGTATTATCAGCGCTCGGAACATTCGCACTTTAGTCTTCAGTGAAATGTTGCTTTTCTTCCACAAACACCAGCCAAGCGACGCAAACACACTAGACGCCTGCCCGATTCTGCTGCGCACCTCTGCCGTAGCCGCAACTTTTCGCTCCTGCACTACCGACCCAAGGTATTTGAATTCCTTGACCTGCTGAAGCTCAACTCCTTCAAACTGAACAGATGCAGGCGACCCATCGGAAGTCATGACCTTGGTCTTCTCCTGGTTGATTCTTAAGCCGTAGGAGCTTGCAATCAGTGCCATATCGCTTATCAAGGACGTTGCCTCCGCATCAGTATCCGTGAACACTGCGCTGTCATCCGCGAACATCAAATCTGTGACGTACTCATTACTTCCGTATTGGACGCCTCTTCTGTTCTCGAAGACCTTCCTCATAATAGCGTCCACAACAGTATTAAAGAGCAGAGGCGAGACCACATCGCCTTGGCGAACTTCAGCGGTAACGGCAAACTCCTCGGGCAACTGATACCCAACGCGTACGGAACTGGTAGACCCTTCGTACGTTTCCTGGAGGAGCTTGACTATCTTCCTCGGTATGTGCTCGCTTTCAAATGCTCTCCACAGCGCCGGCCAGTGAATACAATCGAACGCAGATTTGAAGTCTATAAATGTGATAACGACACGCTTCCCAGAGCGAATTCTCTCTTCCATTAGCTGTCGAAGTGCCAAGATCTGATCACTGCAGCTTCTTCCTGGCCGGAACCCCGCCTGTTTTTCACGACTGGTTTGCTCACGATGACGCTGTAGTCTGTTCTGAATAACCCTCATGAAGACTTTGCCAACGATAGACAACAGACTGATCCCTCGGTAATTTTTGCAGTCTCTAGCATCACCCTTCTTGTGTATGGGCACGATTGTGGCACGTTTCCAGGTAGCTGGTATTTTCTCAGACTGCCAGATAAGAGTAATCAGCCGATGAAGTTGGCGCAGCAAGACGTCTCCGCCAGCCTTGATGGCTTCCGCAGTGATTTTGTCCACTCCTGACGCTCTGCCGTTTTTCAGTGACTTTATCGCTGCCGTTAGTTCATCTACAGTGGGTTCTGAGTCGAGAACTGCATCTCCGGCCGCTTCAACTAGTGGTGGCTCAACAAGCGGTCCTTGCGGCGCTTCATGACTGTATAGTTCACTGAAGAACTGTCTCCATCGACGGAGGCGCTCGTCCACAGAGCGCACGAATGACCCATCTGCATTCCTGATACTATCGCTTGCTGGTTTCGTCCTTCCTCCGAGCCGCTTGAGTGTCCGATAGAGAGTTCGATAATCATGCCTGCTCGCAGACTCCTCCAAATCAGCAGCTACCTTATTCCAATACGATTCTCGTTCCATTTTCAATTTGCAACGAAGCTCTCTGCAGAGCTGACGATATCGATCGAAATCGGTTAATTTCGCTTTCTTCCTTTCTTCTATGAGATGTATGGATTCATCTGATATCCATGGCTGGATTCGCTTACGAGGGGCAGGACAAAGTGGCTCTGCACATCCCACGATGGTGGCTGCTATCTGCTGTTCTTGTTCATCCACAGATGCATCGTCTGCCAACAGCGCAAACCGATTCGACAGTGCCATTTGGAATAACTCCTTCGTCTCAGGTACCATCAACTGTGCCCAGTTGAATTGGCCTTTAGATGGCTTCACAATCCTAGCTCGTTGTAGACGAAGCTTCACTACTGCACGTAGAAGGTAATGATCTGAACCACAGTCGGGTCCTCTCATTGCACGAACATCCTTGAGCGACGACCTGAAACGCGAGCTCACCAGCACGTAGTCTAACAAAGCTACGTCTCGTTCGGAAGGATTTCCCCACGTTAACTGATGCTTTCTGCGATGCTGGAAGTGACTGTTTCCAATAATGAGTCCATTGAAAGCTGCGAACGTGAGCAAGCGCAGACCATTGTCGTTCATGTCACCAACGCCAAATCGGCCCAATACTGCTTCCCAGCCCATCCTGTCTTTTCCAACATGTGCGTTGAAATCACCTGCGACTAGAACAACGTCTCTCTTTGAAATCGTGTTCAGAACGTCCTGAAGCTGAGCGTAAAACGCGTCCTTGTCGGAATCCGGGCTAGGCTCCGTCGGCGCATAAACTGCCACAATATGTGTCCTTATACTTCCTTTCAACGTGAGGACAGCGATTCTGCTAGAGATAGGCTCGAATGTCACAACGCTTCCAGCTGCTTTCCAGTTCAGCATGAATCCAACGCCTTGATGTTGTACGTCGCTACCGGAGTAGTACAGCACCATACTTTCTTGAACATCTGGCACCTGGACAGTCATTGTTCCACTTCCACTGATCCTCAATTCGGACAGGACGGCAACCGATACCTTCGACTTCAACAGTTCCCTGGCAATGATTTCTTTCTGCCCGACGTAATGCCCTGATCGCACATTCCATGCCACGAACCGCACCTCCTTCTTCGGCATCATTTACTGCATCACTAAGCGAGCCCTGAGGTACCACAAGAGATCGAGAAGAATGCATATGTAGACAACGTGGTGGAGGCAACCGAATCAAGCGAAAGAGCTTTCCACCTGTACAGAGAATCGAAAACACACTTCGAAGAGATGAACATAAACCTCAGAGAATTTCTCTCCAATAACATGGAGCTAGAAGACCGAATAGCCGAGAAAGATTTGAGCAGAAATCCAGTTCAAAAGGTCCTCGGAATATTATGGGATTCAAAAGAAGACACGTTTCCACTGTCGTGCAAATATCCAACCAAGGAGAAAGCCACTGAGCGCACCATTTCCGAACAAGTTGCAGCTATCTATGACCCACTCGGATGGCTGTCATCAATTACCCTGCATGGTAAACGATTCCTACAACAACTGTGGAAATTTAACTACGACTGGGACACATCTCTCTCACATAAGCATCAAGAGTGTTGGAAAAGCATCGTGGAAGGAGCTGACGATTTTCAATGCCGACTACCAAGGAAAGTCTCGCAAATCAACACTTCTACACGACTGGTTCTCTTCTCCGACGCTAGCCAAAACGCAATGGCAGCCTGCGCATATATAGTTTCTGAAGATGGATCGCATTTGATAGTTGCGAAAACAAAGCTACCATCCGTGAAAGAAAATCTAACAATACCGAAGCTCGAGTTAAATGCACTTACTATGGCAGTCAGATTAACACACTCAGTATACAAGGCAATCAGAGATCGAACAAGCTTCCAAGAAATAGTCGTTTTTTCCGACTCCGAAATCGCACTAAGTTCGATTGCAAATCTTAAGGAAAAACCTGTCGGAGCACTAGTGAAAAATCGAATCCGAGAAATAAAGAAACTTGTCGCGGAAATCCAATAACCCATTCGCTTTGAATACATCAACACCACCGAGAATCCAGCCGATCGCGCGACAAGGCCTGCGAAGAGCAGAATTCGAGAAGCACTTTTGGTGGACTGGACCATCCTTCATACAGAAGCCTACCCAGGAATGGACTAAAGAATGTCGACTCTTCACCATACGAAGCTGAGCAGGAGTCTTGTGTCTTATAAGCATCATCAAACTTTAATCCTTCGGATTTACTGGATTGGAAACAAAACAATCAGCTCATCTCTAGCCAAAAAGTAGTAGCATACGTTCTACGCCTCGTGAAGCTGCTTACCAGGAAGCAACCTTCCAGAACGCATTGAGCGGACAATACCAGAGCTACGTTCAATGGATTCACACCCATACGTCACAGCTACTGAACTTGAGGCGGCCCTTCGCGTTTTTGTAGGAAACCACCAAAAGGTTCACATTCCTTCAGCAAAAAGAGGAGCACTGAAGCAGCTAAAACTCAAGGAAGACAAGCACGGGGTTCTGCGTTTCCAAGGCCGCCTCGGTAATTCTAATCTTCCATTCAACACCAAACAACCGTACCTCATAGCCACTAAAACGCATTTCGCTCAAACTATTATGGAGGATGCCCACTCGGAATTCCACTGCGGAATTGGGTAAACGATATCACGTGTCAGAGAACGGTTTTGGATTCCGAAACTCAGGCAGATGGTTCGCAAAACGGTGACTCGATGTGCACCTTGCCGAAAGATGAATAATCTCCCTTACAAGTCCCCGAGATGGACAACCTTCCGTCACGGCGAATACAAAGAACAAGACCATTTGAGAACATCGGAATCGACTACTTCGGACCAATTTCCGCCAAACGCTATGATGAAACCGTGCAAGTATATGGAATCATACTTACATGTACAGTAACACGACTACTTCATCTAGAACTTGTACCAGATATGACTACTCATCATCTTCTGCTCGCACTACGCCGATTCTTTGCCAGGAGAGGGATTCCATCGAGCATAACATCAGATAATGCTCCCAACTTCATGCTTGGAGAAGAAATTCTTCGAGAGGCAGTAAATCCTGTGATAAATGACATGTCGTTGAAGTAAACAATGGCCACGAAAGGAATTGTCTGGAAGACAATTACACCATACGCTCCGTGGCAGGGAGCTCTTTACGAGAGACTGATCAAGTCGACCAAACACAGTCTTTACAAAACTATACAACGGACGATTCCAACACAGGAAGTTCTGGAGACGCTACTAGTAGAGATTAAGGGAAGCCTCAACAGCAGGCCTCTCACATACCAAGAAAAAAGATGGGAAGAGAACACCACGTTACGTCCCATAGACTTCATCCAACGCGATATGATAATCACATCTCCTATTGAACACATGGAAACCGATGCAGATGACAAGGACTACCTCCCACCAAACGAAGCAGCCGCACTACAGACTCGAAAGCAAACAGAAGACGCCCTCAGATCGAGTCATCAGTTAACTGAACGGTTCTGGAGTATTTGGACTCATCAGTACTTAACCAGCTTACGCGAAGCACATAAGCTCGAAATCAACAACAAACGTGGGACCAACAAGGTTAAAACTGTTGGGACCGTAGTGCTAGTAATGGACGCAGTAATACCTCGGAATTCCTGGAAAATGGGAAGAATTATCAAGTTGCTACATTCAACGAATAATGTTGTACAAGAAGCAGAACTTCAGCTACCAAATGGACGAGCTATACGTCGACCGGTCAATCTTCTAGTACCTTTCGAAATAGGAGAGCCAACAAAGAACGATATTGTTGGACTGGTCACTCCGAACTCAACTCAACGCGAAGACTTCGATTCCGAACATGATAAAGCGCAAAGAGGACATCACTACAACTTACGATCTCGTTCACACACAAGACGCAAACCAGGATTGAATAATCAAGCTGATGTCGCTTACGCAAGCACTAGGATAACCTTCCCACTGCGGAATGGGAACCTTTCCCAAGAGATGCTGCTGGTGTGCGAGAAGAAGTTTTCACTAGAGGCCGGAGCATCAACGACGTTGAGCCATCCACCTTCCCATTCCATGTCCCTTTCCCGCTCCCGTTCCTCTCCACCATGCCTTACCCACTGTCTCCCTTCCTCTCCGTCATCACTTATCCACCGATTATCTCCCACTACACCACCTCTTCACTGCTCAACGAAACACCCAGCTTCAGTGAATACAAGAATACTGAAGCCCTCTCCCTTTCCCCCGTATACGGTGAACTTTGTTCACATCACTCCGTCGCTTCGTTCCCAATACAAGGGAACCGAATCACCAATAAAGCTCCAAACTCTGCAGAATAGGAAAGAGTGCTACAAGTGCGCACCAGCAAGAATACTGAAACTCCTCAGTGTTCGACAAGCCTCATCGTCCATCCTGCCGTCATACTCCTCCAAGCCTACGATCCCTGAAAGGGAATCAGCATCCACCCATCGGCATGCAGCAAGACACAAGCCGTCAATATCACACCGAGTATAGTGCAACCACTGCACTAACAATGGATCAGAAGCGAATGAAGACAAGTATCAACAGTGAAGATAGTGAATGATAAATATGTGATCTTGTTGCTAAGCTGTGAGCGGCTATATAAAGGCTCGAATGAGCCAAGTAGGTATTCAATAAAGAATTCGTCAGACCCGCGTGGCAGCACAACCGCCGAACTACCACACGGAGCGTGTTTTCATGCCCTGAGGGCACATAGGTGCGGTTTCGGGCATGAAAACCACATTTATTAATTGACTGTCCGGATGTGAAAACCCACCCAAAAATTTCATGGACGCAGCATCAAGCCGAACAGCGCTACATAGGGTGGGGTCCATGAAAAAATCGATAGCTGTGAAATATTTACAAGCATTTATCGAAATATGAATTAGGGAGTTTCGCGTTGCTATAACGTGCGGAAAACCTAGTCACGGACCCGAGTAGTTGATTTTATTCTTTTGATCGGTTGAAAACGGTCTTTGGAATACAATCGATTCCTCCGGTGTGATACAATCGATTGTATCACACCTAATTTGTAAGGATTTAGGTGTGATACAATCGATTGTATCACACCTGAAAAAAGGTGCTTCAAAAACACTTTTTACCCCGTTCAAAAGAGTGAAATCAATTACTTGGGTCTACGACTAGGTTTTTCGCAAGTTGTAGCAACGCGAAACTCCCTAATTCAAAATTCGATGAAAACTTGAAATTATTTCACAGCTATCGATTTTTTCATGGACCCCTTCCTATGTAGCGCTGTTCGGCTTGAAGCTGCGTCCATAAAATTTTGGGTGCGTTTTCACATCCGGATAGTCAATTACTAAATGGGGTTCTCATGCCCGAAAGCGCACCTATGTGCCCTCAGGGCATGAAAACAGGCTTCGCCTGTCCTATGTACGTTGTTCGGCCTGAAGCTGTAGCCATGAAATTTCGGGAGCGTGTTCACATGCGGACATTCGTATTCAAAATGTGGATTCCGCGCCCGCAACCGCACCTATGTGCCCTCAGGGCATAAAAATCCTATGCTTCAGGACACGAGTCAATTTCGTGGAGTGAATTGCAAGAGATATAACAGTGAACAATGCTCTTCTCAAACAGTCAACTATCCATTATTTCTCAGAATTGCGAAATTTTTAACTTTAGCGGGATCGAACCTGTGAATCCTAAATCGCCTAAAAATGCATCTTAGATTACGAAATTCCAGAACATCTGTGTCATTTCGTTGACAGGGTAGTGCTCTTGTAATGACCTCGATGACAGCGAATACTCAACACCACCGCTGCTGACATATCCAGGAGCGCTTTGGTGACACATTTTACCTGGCCACGACTCCTCCATATCAGAGACATTAGCGATGGCACTGCTACTGTAGTCTATTGTCTTGCATGCTTTATCACCAGTGAATTGTAAGCTCTTCTTGAGTGTTCCTGCCTTATTTTCACATCTCCATTTCATATCTTGCCTCATTTGTTTTTTCGCAGTTGTTTCTCACTATTCAGTTCCTTTTTTGATCTCCTGTCTCATTTTGCTTTCTCAGTGTGATCTCCAGTTTTATTTTGACCTCATATTTCGATCTCATTTTGTCGTCCCTGTTTGCCGTCATTTTTTATACTAACGGTATTTCTCTCAGTCTCCCCCCCCCCTCCCGCCCTGATAGAGGTCCATCTTGGTTCTTGGTTGACCGAAGGTCCGACCCCCATCCCACCGAATGTCGACGGGTCTGACCCCCCCCCTCTGTGATACATCACACCTCACGCCGAACCCTGTCCGGAATTTTTCCCCATTCATGACCGTATCACCGTATACCGTGTCCCACCGATGGGACACGCCAGCTTGAATAGCGTTCCACGAGTGATTTTTTTCCTTACCCCATTAATTTTGAAGCTAGCAACGCTAAAGGAACATTGTTACAGTTTTAGCTCCCAACAACCTCTCGTTTTAGAGGAACAGTACCTCGAAACCGTAACACGCTCAACCAAGTTACAACGTTTTGAGAAGTGTAAACAAGTTTCCAAGGATGTATTTCCCCTTTTCAGCATACAAAGTAGAGAAAGAACCAAAAAGAAGAAAAAAGGTGCTTCTGAAATGGCTGCTTTCTTTCACCTCAACTATACCCTCACCGTTAACGGTATGGTATTTCTGGAAAGGTCCGAATCCGTTGTTGAGTTTGACCAACCGGCGAACCACAAGGTTTATATTCAAGTCCAGGGTAGGTAAATGCTTTGATCAATTGTAGGTTTGCCGATTCCTCCTTGCGGTGGAAAAATCGATTTTTGACAAACATGTTCACTGGTGGAACACGTGGTCGTGAATAAGTTAATTTTTTTGGATGAGCGACTTTTTCTCTAAGGTCAAAAACCACCCTTCTCGAATGTTCATCTTGCCGAATGAGTCAAAAATCGTGTTTTTCCAATGATCGACTTTAAAATGCGATTCAACTTTTTTAATCGACATAAAAATCGTCGACCAATCCATTCAGCGACTTGAGCGGTACACCAAGGGGTAACAGCCTAATAATGTCTTTGGTTTCCGCAACAGCTTCCTAGGTCACTCTTGCGTCTATTTAGGAAATTTCGAAAAAGCAAGTGAATCTTGAAACATCATAAATTGAAAGGAAGTTACATAAGAATTCTTTCCAGTTCAGGGGAATCATTGAAAGAAATGGAAAAAGACCGATGATTTCGGGAGTTGGCTCCAGGGTCTTTGAGTCCTGTGCAGTGGGTGGGGAAGTGAAACTCAAAATAAATTAAATTTGAAGAGGGCGGGCACATCAAAACGTTGGACCGAAAATAAAAAAATGGAAGAAGCTTCTAATATAAGCTAACTTAAAGATTACAGAGACGAGTGGTGAACAAAAACTCGCCTAGAGGTCGGTCAAAATTTTTGAAATCTGTAAATTCACCAATGTGGGCGCAGCTTCTCCACGGTAGGGGACAGAGGTCTGTCTGATCCTCATTCGCTCCAATATTGTGGGGGGGGGGTGGCACAAATTGAGCACAGATAACGCACGAGTACGAAAAATATCTCTGTATGGAGGAATCGCGATTTCGGAAATTTTTCTCAGGAACTAGGAACTCTTCTAAGCAGCGAAATTCCAGAGTGAAAGAAAAATTACTCTTTTCGAATCATCGACTTCCCGAACAGGTCAAAACTCAATTTTTTCTGAACGATCTAATTCATGATGTATCCGGATTAAAATGTTCTCTAATTATCGACCTAATTTAATCATGTAATTGTGTAGTAGACCCTTCCTGTACAACACTTGACAGGCTAGAGATCTCAATTCCTTCCAATAAGCGAGGTATAAGCGATCACCACGGGCCCGACCTCCTCAGTCCACACCAGGGATGAGCGGAGTTCCGCGTTTCGCGTTCCGAAACCCGCAGTTTCGCGCATTTTTGGCATTCCGCGTTCCGCATTCCGAAAACCGCAGAAAACGCCGCGGAATGCGAAAATATCGGGTCGTCTGGGACGTAAGAAAACATTAGATCGTTTCTGAATTTTTTCGCGTTTCGCGTTCCGAAAACCGCATTTCCGCGCATTCTCAGGCGTTTCGCGCCCGATTTCCGAAACCCGAGAAAAAATTTTCTGTTCCGAAACCCGGAAACCGATTTCCGAAATTTCATATTTTTATTCCGCCCATCCCTGGTCCACACCACAGGCCACTCTCGAACCCAATAGCGGCTACATGGACGGATGGGTTCCAATCGTGTCTTCGGCTTCCACTTCGCCGGCCATCTTCCTCTTCACTCTAGTTCGCTCTCGTGCAACGACTGCGAAGGAAAAGAGGTACAGGCCTGACAATAAGACAGCTCGTCCACAGAACTTTGCCCTCGAATTGCAGTCCTAGTTGAGAACTGATGACTCCGTTTATACGGGGCTTTGAACGACTTCAGAGATATCCTTGTGTTATCTCCAAGATGAGCATAAAGTTTGAAAAATAATCTTCTGTGTATATCATATGTAGCGTCTCTATTCGTCACAATCGCGTGCATTGATTGCCCAGCATTTCTGTTTGTTGCGGGAATACTACGAAGACCGCCTAAGGGTTGACTTTCTTGACTTAATCGGTTGGATTTCGCCTGACGCGGTCATTCTGCATCTTCACCGAGGTGTGCCGTCCTAGTAGTCAGCCGTGTCCATTTTTTACGGTCTTCAGCCACAATTTGAACACATTCCATCCAGCTGTCACTATTCCATTTCCTGCGAAACGAAACATCGCGCCTGAACTGTCTTTCGATTCCGAGTGACTTCAAATCCTCTTTAACCACATCCGTCCAGAACTTTCGCCTACGCCCAGGTGGCCGTTTCCAGACAGGATTTGGAAGCATTCTTAAAGCGTGTTGTACGAGACGATCCGGCGTTCTTCTTAGTATATGCCCGAGCAGTCGAAGTCGACTTTCCATTGCTGCTTGAGATGGCGTTAGGAGATGCTGGCACCTCCCTCGTGTCAAGAGTTGATGTACTGCGTCGATTTCCTAGTAAAGGTCTTCGTTATGGCATACACGCGGCCAGAAATATCCAAGCAAACGCCTAAAAAGCTTCCTCTCCGTGCAATCCAACCTTTCCATCTGCGTCTTCGGTGCTGCCCACGTCTCCGATCCGTACATCATGATAGGGCGTATAGCGGATAGGTAGACGCGCAACTTGACTTCCTTCGCGATGGTGGTAGACCACAAAAACTTGGTTAGAGAAATAAATGCAGACGTAGCTGTCGCACATCGTTGTCGGAAGTTGAAAAGAAAAGGTCCTGCAACGGCTCCTTGCCTCACTCCTGTTTTCACCTCGAAAGCTGACGTAAATCCGACAGGTGTACGAACTGCTGCTGTTGTTCCTTTGTTCATGTCCTTGATTAACCGAACATACTTGTCCGGGACTCCATCTGCTCGCAGACCATTGAGCAATTGATCACGATGAGGAGCGTCGAACGCGACAGCAAAGTTCAAAAAAAACAAGCTGTAAAGGCTTCGAATACCGCTGCCACGATTCAATTACTCTTCTCACGACGAACACTTGGTCGATGGCCGATCTTCCAGGTCGAAAACCGGCTTGCTCATCTCTGGTCGTTCCTTCACGATGTTTGATGAGTCGCTCGAGAATGATACGTTCTAAAACCTTGTACATGATACGAAGTAGAGAGATTCCTCTGTAGTTCTTAGGATCCATGACGGATAGCTTCTTGTGGAGAGGTATATCTCCACGAATCGGGTATCCTTTCGCTCATCCATATGGTACGGATAGTGTTGGTCATTTCACAAATCCGAGACGGAGGAAGAGCTTTCAGCATTTTAGCAGTGATGTTGTCATCTCCACCTGCCTTTCCATTCTTCATTTTCCGGACACAATCCAAAACTTCAGATTCAGTCGGCGGTTCCTCACTGACATCGTAATGTGCTCTCTGAACATGCGGGAGCTCAGGTACTGATGGCGCTGGGCGATTCAGTAGTGAACTGAAGTAATCCTTCCATATTGGCAGCGTCGCATCACCAACTGCAACTCCATTGGTAGTGTCCAAGACAGGAGAACATCTCTTCATCTTCTCGCTATACTGTCGCAGCAACGTGTAGGCTTTCTTCGGATTCTTCTCTTCCCAAGCCTTCTCACACTCCTTAGCTCTACACGTCCACTCTCGCTTGCGGTCACTTTGAAGCTGCCGACCCAACTTCCTCCTCAGACGCTTTTCCTCCACGAAGTTTCCTGCAGTTCGGAGAGCACATACTCTGTTGTAGGTAGATGTTGTTTCTTCTGAGACGTAGGCGAACTTCTTCTTAGGCTAAACAACCGGGAGTGTCTCTTTCGAAGCGTCCTGGATGCACTTGACAAAAGAATCCGCGTCGCAAAGTTTCTTCTTAGTCCGTACAGAAACGCGTTGTTGAAATTTCCTTCTGCATTCTTCATCCCTGAGACTTGTCGTATCAATCCTCTGGAGAGGCTGAACCCCTCGCTTCCTCTTATGAATTCTCGCAGTGAAGTTCAACAGAACAGGATGGTGATCCGAATCGAATGCGACATCCCACACAGCTCTAGATCTTTGAATGTCCGATACTGGAATATTCCTCGTCAGGACATAGTCAAGCGGTAGTTTCAAAGTTGTCATTTTCCGCTTCCGCTGCTCTTCTGGGGATAGCTGGGTTGGTCCCTGCCACGTAAGCTGATGGCGGCGATGATTCCTCTTGAATGTCGATGCAATAATCAGACCACTGCGTTCACAAAAGTCGACAAGGCGGTAGCCATTGTCCGATGTTTGCTCCACTGGGTAGAACCATTTACCGAGTACTTCGGGGATCTAATCCAGACCTCTTGCTGGGACGGGTCTTGTGCGCCGGCCTTTTCGCCGTCTGCCAATCATGGCAGCCTCGGCATACGGTGTGCCGCGCTCGCCGCGGCAGCGACGAAGCAACATCGATAACGAGCAGGCCGATTGAGTGATCGGCGGAGATCATGCAGAGGAAATGACTACCGACACATACATCTAAACTTCGTTATGAGCAAAAACACTGGGGTTCCTTCGCACTGACCTCAAATATTTAAGGATCATGCGAAGTTTGAATTGCTGGAGTGGATAATATACCACGCTTTGTCAGGATTGCTTTGAAAAAACAAAAGTTTGAATGAAAGAGCATAACAGTTGGTGATCTATAAGGTTATCAATATTCCGTAAGTATGAGACGCGAAACTATTCAATTTTGAATTGCTGTTGCCGTCAAATGTCGAGAAATCATCCGAATTCTACGCAAGGAAATCAGGAACTGTGCTTACCACCCTACCCTGAGGCCCTCGACGAACTCCGCGGTCTAACTCTGCAGCAACTGCTGGAGATTTTGAACCTTCCAGACCCTGCTTTCGTCGAAAAGCTGCAGGAATGGGGTCTAATTCACAGAACGAAAGGGCTTATGCGGTACGAGAGTGACACCGACGAAGGACACGTTTTTCTATAAAGTCCGTTTACAACCTCGTGAAGTGCTGAAGCTGCTCTACTACTTCTCGAGAAACACATACAAGGCGAAGGAGATCCAACACCAATTTAGAAGGCCCGACGGGACCACTTCATCAGGCCAAACGATCACTGATTTTGTTAGGTGAGTCATGTCGTAGAACCTAAAAACAAGGCCACGTGTTTGATTACAATTATAATTTCCAGTTTTTTTCGTGAGATCTGCGTCATTGCCATTGGAAATGGAGAGCCTATTGGAGGCCCAGGAATCGATGTAGAAATCGATGAAACCGTTGTGACTAAACGGAAATACAATAAGGGTGGGTTTCAATGTCAAACTACTTGAAAACCACCATTAATCGAAGACCAATATTGTACATCGCGAGGTAATTTTAGGTCGTATCGTTGCTAACCAGCAATGGTTATTTGGGGGAAGAGAAAAAAGGGACGGCTCCAAATGCTTCGCTGTGCTCGTGCCAGATTGAACTCGGGCCACTCTCCTGCCGTTGATAGAAAAATACATCAAACCCGATTCCGTCATCTTTTCTGACAGCTGGAAGCCCTACGATGCTATCGCAAACTCTCCAAATATCGCCACTTGAAAGTGAATCATAAGGAGCATTTCGTAGACCCAGTGACCGGCGCCCACACACAAGGCATTGGATCGCTTTGGCAAAAGTTAAAAGCGCCCCATAAAGCTAGACTTGGTACTGCTCGATCAGTGTTACCATTCACAATCGCAGAATTCTTGTTCCGTCGTAAGTATCCAGCCGAGCACCTTTTCATGGTTCTTATTGCCCACATAACCGACCAGTTTCCTGTATCGTAATTACGATATTAATGTTTGCTGATAAAATATATATTTTTATAAACATAAATTGTTTTTCTATATTGTAAGAGCATATGGCACGCTTAACAGAATTTCACCCACCCAGGGGTTTCAACCCCTTGAAAAAAATCGGAGAATTTCTCACGCCCGTGTCAGAAATGCTCCCATCCAGGGGTTTCAACCCCTTGAAAAAAAGCGGAGAATTTCTCACACCCGTGTCAGAAATGCTCCCACCCAGGGTTTCAACCCCTTGAAAAATCGGAGAATTTCCCACACCCGTGTCAGAAATGCTCCCACCCAGGGGTTTCAACCCCTTGAAAAAAATCGGAAAATTTCTCACATCCGTGTCAGAAATGCTCCCACCCAGGGGTGTCTACCCCTTGAAAAATCGGAGAATTTCTCACGCCCGTGTCAGAAATGCTCACACCCAGGGGTTTCAACCCCTTGAAAAAAATCGGAGAACTTCTCACACCCGTGTCAGAAATGCGTTCACCCAGGGGTTTCAACCCCTTGAAAAAAATCGGAGAATTTCTCACACCCGCGTCAGAAATACTCCCACCCATGGGGTTTCGACCCCTTGAAAAAATCGGAGAATTTCTCACACCCGTGTCAGAAATGCTCCCACCCAGGGGTTCAACCCCTTGAAAAGAATCGGAGAATTTCTCGCATCCGTGTCAGAAATGCTCCCACCCAGGGGTTTCAACCCCTTGAAAAAATCGGAGAATTTCTCACACCTGTGTCAGAAATGCTCCCACCCAGGGGTTTCAACCCCTTGAAAAAATCGGAGAATTTCTCACACCCGTGTCAGAAATGCTCTTTAAAACCATCGGGTTATCCTTGTTGAAAATGGGCGATATGTTTGAAGGCATTACAAGGATTCCTCAGTGTTTTTGCTCAAAACGAAGTTTAGATGTATGTGTCGGTAGTCATTTCCTTTGCATGATCTCCGCCGATCACTCAATCGGCCTGCTCGTTATCGATGTTGCGTCGTCGCTGCCGCGGCGAGCGCGGCACGCCGTATGCCGAGGCTGCCATGATTGGCAAACGGCCAGAAGGCCGGCGCACAAGACCCGTCCCAGCAAGCGGTCTGGATTAGAACCTACTTCGGATTCCTGATCAAGTCCCATCATCGCATTTGCGTCAATCCCCACGACAACAGCATCTTGACAAGGTATCCTGGTCGGCAACGTATTGAGTTCCTCATAAAACGCATCCTTCAAATTGTCTTCGGCGGTTTCAGTGGGCGCATGAGCACTCACTATCCACAGATTGAATCCTCTGTGATCCCGCAGTCGTAAGAATGCATTCCGGCACGACGTTGAGCCAAATTCCTTGACCATACCATTGAAATCCTTCCTTACAGCTATTGCACAGCCTCCCACTCTTCTTTCGTCAGCGTTACCGCAGTAGATGGTGTACTCTCCGAAGCTGATGAGTTGAGGCGGGTTGCCTGCAAAACAGCCAACGGTGCATGGAAATAGCTCAGAAGTCTGGATAGCGCAGTTTTTTGGATATCACTCGACAGCGATCGACAGTTCAGGGTGGCGAAATTGTGGCTTGTGACCAAAGACTCCATGAACTCCTTAGGTACGGATCCTAGAGTGTTATGGACCAGATGCCTTAGTGTGCCGGAGGGCGACACCTTTATGCAATGTATGGGATACATTCACGATATAGTTGTGCACGCTATAACGCTCGAACGTTCCCTGTGTACACTCAATCGTCTGCTGGGTTCAGTAGAAGCAGGGGCACTAACGAGCAGGTAACAATAGACTTGTATACACCCCCCCTAAGGGTTGATCAAGTGATTAGTGTCGAAACCTTGCCCATTGCGGTTGTAGACAGCCACAATGTAGATTCGTGCATAACCATGGGTTTGTAGATTTGGGTCGAGTTCAGAGGTGGGATTAACGCTGTTGATCTCGTAGTAAACATGACCCAAATGGACAAACGGGGTTCGCGCAATTATGAATCCGGTCTAAGTGGTACTCAGACTGTCACAGCTCTTCTTCACCATTCATCCTTGGACAGCCTCCCACATCCTCTTAACCTTATAATCCCACACGCGAACATGTCCCGCATTCTAGCACATGCACAGAGCTTGGGACTCGGAACATCATTTCTCAGTTGCATTGGGTGATCTTCCGGGTATCACCTTCTCACAGAAGCGCGTTGACCGACCGCACCTTTAAATTGCTTGGATTAGTTTCTATGTCCCCGGAACATCAGTCAAGACATGAAGAGCTGAGGAGTCGAAGGAGACGCTGCAAGAATTCTTCAACTTTTTCACTGAACTCTCCTAGATGCTCTCTACGACGCCGATTTCTTGCACTAGGTGCTCCACCCGTTAGCCTCACAACAGTTTTACCCGGTTTCCATGAGTGAGAAAGTTTGTTCTATTGAGCACGACTGAAGTGCCTAACACGTATTCGTTGCTGTTACCGTATAGCTGACTTCTCAGGGCATTGGTGTACTCCCTTCTCGCTGCAGCGACTGGTTTCGAAAAATTTCACTCATCGTTTCAAGACCAGCACCGGCGCTATAGCAAGGTCGGCCGCGGGAACAATTTGAATGAGCATGAATTCGATCGCAGCGACGGGTCGCTGAGGGATGGTATAGTTTCCAGTGGCGTGACCCTTCGCCATGGCGACAACCTGTGCGCAGCATAGCGACGGGCTTTCGCTGGATCTCTATAACTTCACAGAAGAGCTGTTTTTTTTGTTTGGTTTCCTATTGAACTTTAATGCTATTCCTAATAAGCTAACGGCATCCAAAGATAAATTAGTTAATATTCTCATAATTAACATCTCAAACGATATTTCTATCGTTTCTAGGCATATTTTCAGGTCGTTCAGTACACTTAGCATATTTTTCTTACATGAGCACATTTTTAGTCATGCTTAATTCATTTTTACGCAAGTGTGTAGAACGATGATCAGCAAGATTCGGGTACTACATACTCCATTTCAGAACCTTGTTTAAGTCTGGAACGAGTATGTTCTTCAGTTTCGTGATAAATGCATTTTCTAGAGGCATGTGCTCCATCAAAAAATTGTTCCTCGTACGGTTGCATTTACGCAAACTATCTAAAGTAAATCGGTAATTACAAATTGGTCTGCAGATGCGCGTATGCAGAAATGTAAGTACGCAAAAGCACATGGAAATTCATGCAGCGGCGACAACGCCGTCGCTGAAGTATGCCAAAGCCCTTAGGGTTTTATGGTTGTCTTTTTTCCATATTTAGGTTAGGGAGAGAAACACTCATGGCTTCCGCTACTGGCACCGTATAGATCATGGCAAGGTATATTTCTTTTTGTGCGCTCTGGATTATACTAACATGGTTTCCCTTCCTAGGGTGTGCTAGCTGGAAGCGACCTCTGCGCATTCGCATATCTGGGTGGTTCTGGATATACCAATCTCGTTGTTGAAAGCAAGATACTTAATCAGCAAGAGGTGCTATGAGTGAGAAGCACAAGGCGGAACTCCAAAGAAGAAGTGTTCAGCTGTCCGAACGTGATTCACAACATACGAAGATGAAAGACCGGCACGAGGGTGATAGGTGGTGGAATGCGTATTCTGATGGTTCTGTTCGATGGAAGAGTTAAATTCTCTTCCACCATCTGTTATTATAAGCAGGCAAAAATATTCCAGAACGCATCCAGTAAGGATCAGTAGCACTTTGCTGTCGTAGAATACCTACCATAGCTTTTTTTTTCAAAACGGAAATGTCGGAGCAAGTCATGTCATAGCTGTTCGAAGAATTAGAATTGAGTTCTGGTTACAAATGTCCCGCAAACGTTTAGGTGGGCAACATGTGATAAAACCTAAACAATTAATCAGGCCGGACTAACAGCGTTGCTCAGGAGAAAGTTGCCAATAGGAAGCCGGAAATGAAGTGAGGGAATAATCGCTACCCCATGGTGGATTTTTTGAAGTTCTGTCGTAGGAACCAGTCACTCACTCACTCACTCATCCCATTAGCCGGCGGCTGGCGGAGCGGGATGGTCTCTCGACCAGTACACTGCTGTAGGTGCCATAGGAGCTCCAGTGGCCTGAACGATACGCTTCCATTCAGAACGATTAGCCGCAATTCTTTTAGCGTTAACGACACTGCACCGTTGAGATTTCAGATCAGCTTCGACTTGCTTCAACCACGTCTTCTTTGGGGCAGTTCTCTCGACCTTCCATGGTTTGGGCGTTTTCTCCACAGCAAGCTGTGCGCTAGTCGACTGGCTTCCATTCTGCATACGTGTCCAAACCAGCGCAACCTCTTCGTTCGGATTTGTTCCTCGATTGTCGGTTGATGGTCGCAGCTGTCTCGTATAACGTCGTTGCGTATGCGATCTCTTAACGTTGTTCCAAGAATCTGCCGCAAACACCGCATTTGGAAGACCTCTAGCTTGCTGAGATCTGACTTGAGCAAGGTCCACGACTCCGAGCCGTACAATAGAATCGGCATTATAAGCGATGGGAAGATCCGCACTTTGGTCTTGATTGACATATTGCCCATTTTCCGCAGACACCAGCCTAGTGAAGCAAAAGAAGCACACGCCTGCCCGATCCTGCACTTTATCTCAGTTGTGGCCACTACCTTGCGCTGTTGCACCACCGATCTTAGTTACTTGAACTCAACTTGCTGGAGCTCAGCTCCTGCGAAGAACACAGAAGCACGTGAACCGTCTGACGTCATGACTTTGGCCTTGTCCTTGTTTATCCGTAGACCGTACGAATCCGCGATATCTGCTATATCCTTCATCAAATTCGTAGCTTCCATATCAGTATCGGTGAACACAACGCTGTCGTCCGCAAACATCAAGTCTGTGAGGAACTCGTTATCGCCATATTGGACCCCTCTTCTATCTTTGAAAACATTTCTCATAATGGCGTCGACCACAGTGTTGAATAGCAGCGGCGAAATCACATCATCGTAACAGCTTCGGTTTTATCAATCCAAAGCGCAAAGCCTGCACTCCGCGTCTTAGCCGGGAAACGGCCAGGGCTGGGATTCATGAACGCTAAACCGGGGGTTTGGTTGGAAACGTTCGCCAACCAGCGGTTCATTATCGCTAGGTTTGGTCAGGACTGGGCTACGCCTGGTTCCCATATAACCGTACCTCCGAGGTGGTGGTTCGGTTCGGTTTGGTCCCAGCTGGGGCAGCTAACCAAACTAAACCCTGCCGGAACCCAATGCGTTCACGAATCCCAGTCCAGTTGCCACCGAATAGCCACTAAATAATGCTGACCGCGAAATAGCCGCCAAATGTTGCTAGCCGCGTAATAGCCGAGAAATAATGCTTTCCAGGAAAGAACACGACGCATTCTTGGGACATGACTCACATACTCAGACATAAGGGCGGACTTATCGCGCACAGAAATTGCCGAATAGTACTTACCGCGCTCAGGAACCGTTTCGATCGCGATCAAAAGTCCAATTAGAGCTCACCGCGAAGAAGCTCCCGCATAGGACGTGGTCGGAGCGATTGCACTCTGGTGCTCGCGATACAACCGCTTCGCCATCCGGTCGGATCGCACGCAAACTCAGTAATAGGACTGATGTCGCACAGAAATCGGACTGACCGCGTTCAACCGCGAGGTGGTGTGCTCTGGACTGACTTACGTCTCAATTCAAGCGCAAAACTTAAATGCGAAATTGCGCGCATCTTCATGGTGGAGTTCATAGTTTTTTATCCATCTGTATTTCATTACGATTCTGCCATGGTTCATGCTCATCTCGTATTCATTCATGAATGTTGTTATTGTTGTTTATTTTCGGAAGGAACAACAACAACATTGTTGTTCTTTCTGATTTTACATAAGCTTCTCGCTGACGAATCGTGGGACCATCAGAGCTGTTTTATATTGATTCCTTTAAAGTCGCAACCCCGTCCTATCCTCAGACTAAATTTATAACGTTAACTCTATGTATCCACTAGCCTTAGTAAATATCCAGTATCCACGGGGCATTATTCGAATTTTTCTTCAATGATTCACACAACTGTGCGTGCAGTACATTTATGTGTCTAGCAAATGCGTTTGCGATTTGTTCTAAACGCGAACGAAAACAAAATTCTATCTATTTTGATGCTAAAACCCCTTTCACAATTATTTAGCCGTCCGGTGTCAGACAATGCCATCCGACGTCGCGCGCGGTGCACACCAGGCCTGTGATAGAGTAACCGATAATATCGATCACCCCATCTTCAAGGAAGACAATTCCTCAGACGAAAATTTCGGACCACGCGAGGGGGGAAACGGGGATACTCCGGCGGCACACCACCCCGCGAGCTCCGACCAAACCAGCGGGGGAGTCCTGATTCAAAGGGAATGCAGCCGCGTTACTTACGCGGGAGTCCCCCCTTTACACATTCTGCGCATGGGATCGGTTCACCCCCGACTCTATAGGGGGTGACCCCCTTTTTTCTTCGTCGACATAAAAGCGGTCCTACCGCGTTACATTCTCGGGAGATCCCCTTTTTCTCATTATCGGGGTAGTCGCAGCCGCGCGCTTCAGATTCCTTGGAAGGAAAAAAGGGATTCTAATCCCTTTTCCTGCCTCGGAACTGATCTGGTACGTTCTTCAGACCTACTTACGACCCTGTTTTCTCGACTGATCCGCCGATGCGACCCCCTTCAACCAAATTTTTCCCCTCATTTTGCCAAGCACTGTAAGATTAAACGAAATTAGATGTTTTATTCAACAAACATGTGAAAAAACGAAGGGATATGTCTAACTAACGAGGCTAATAACTACAACCAGAATGAGATCAGATGACCGCTAACGTCTGTTTCTAAGATAATTTCTAAGAACAAATAACAAAAACAGGAAAGACACCCAGATCTCTTTTCTTGCCCCGAAACTGTTCTGGAACGTTCCTGAGCGCTACTTACGGACAGTTTTCTTGACTGGTCCGCCAAGATAACTCACTGTTGTCCCCTTTTTCGAGGCATTGCAAAATCCTACCCAGAGAGTCAATAACTACAAAAGAAAAAAAAACAAATTAGCATATTCAACTCATGGAGTCAACTGCAATCGTAAAGATAAATAGTGACCACAAATGAGGTTTTTTTAGAAAATATAACTCAAAGATCCATCTGCACTCCTTCAGAGGTATAAAAACACCGGCTACATAACTTTTTAGAGATTCAACTTTTATTCAAGCGAAAATTCCACTGACTTGAAAACAGGAGAAGTCGGCTTGAAGTGTTACCGAAAAACTACGGTTGCAGAGATGCGATTTGGCCGCTGTTAGCCGCCATTTCACCAATTTTTTTTCTTTTTTGAGGCATTTTTCAGACAAGTTGCAGGGTGTTTTTTTTCTTTAAATTGGTGGAGGCTTCGCCTAGATAAATGGAAATTCTCTGACAAGTTAGGTGGTACACTCAATGTACTGATGCCCTTTGAGACATACTTCCGCCTTCTTTTTACCTTTGAAGAAGGTCTGAAGTGATAATAAATGCTAGAAAATTCCGCCTAAATATATTTTTGCAAACAAGAATAACAGGCTACAGAACAAAAAAAAAACAGTCGGGATCCTTAACCGCGGTCAGCTTCCTCCACGTTGTCGTTCTGCGTCCGCTTCTTGCCCTTGTGCTGAAAAGTGATCGTTCAAAAAAAACGACGCTTCACTAAGAGTTCTTGAATCCAAAAGACGAAGACGGCGAAAAACAACATACATCTGGCGGTATCCAACGAAATTCTCCATCTTCAACGGTGTGAGTGTGAGCGTGAATGTCTTGCCTGAAAACAGAATTTGCTAGACACTAATCGATTACTGATGATCTCAGAAGATGTCGCATCAACTTACAGAGACTTCTGCAATGTTCTGAACAGCACGGAGTGCCAGCTGGCTCGGTCAGCCACCATTTTTTTCAGCACCAGATCCCTCTGCATCGCTTCGTCTTAGAGAGAGATAGAACCTGAAAAAGAAATTCAGTAAACACATACATAAATAATACGGTGAGAATGATTACAAATAAAAATCCCCCCTTTCTCAACAGTTAATCATATAATACTTACTCCGAATCCGGGTTGTTATTTTCGTCGATTATGTCCTGATGACCATATCCATATGAATCCAGGACAAACTCTGAAAGAAGCTGATTTGTATAAAAAAATCGCATCAAATAGCTTCACCTACCTATAAGTTTGTCTTCAATATCCCGTGGAAGTGATTGGAGACCACCACGTCCTCGCGTACCATTAGTTCTCAACGAGTACGTTTGAATGGCCGTGGGTGGGTCAGCCATCTGAATGAGGGGAGAACAATAGGTACAAATTAATAGGAAAGAGAATGCAGGACGTACTCTGAGAAGAGCGTAACGATAATAAGCCGCCGCCTGCTGTACAGAATTATCGTTCGGACGAGGGTTCCATTTCTTCGCAAGTTGATTGAGCACGACCTTAAAGGCAGTGGGCGCGATCAAATATGCTTGTCGTCTTTTTCTCTCTAAACCCTTTTCTGGGTCTCGAGTAGTAGATCCTATAAGAAAAAATTGCGAAAAAAACACTGTTTTGGGCCAAATTTGAGGCCTGAACTTTCTTGTCTTTTGGTGGTGGACGAGCCCACTCCACATCATCGGCATCTATGATCTCTTATATCAAGAACATCAACTGGCATGAAATTGAAATTCAATCAATGAACCTTCGGATTTATGTACACATCTAGTCAAAAACATTGACTGGAGTTCTTCCTTTCATTGCTCATTTTTTTCATTAGGCAAATTTGCATTTATTTCTTCCTCTGAATGTCGATGATTTTTGACTGCTCGGCATGAGACTGCGATCTTTTTCGTCGGCTCTGTGCACGTGTGCACGAACTAGCTTCTTTGGGCCCTAGAAACTCTAATTCTAGCCCGTTTTTCACCGCGCTACCTTCATAGTTTTTCAGCTGTTTTTGATCTAAGCTGATTTTTGTAATTTTTTCGATAACGTTTTTCATCGTGACCACTGCATTTACCGTAAATAAGTCTAAGTCTTCTACCCGTGCATGTACAGAATTTCAGTACCTCTCGAAACGGTTCTTCAGCAGTAATCTTCCAAACTTTCGTGCATTTGTTCGTATCGATCCTCATTGTAGCGCATTATTTTTTTTATTTCATTTGTTAAAAAATTTTCGCTGTAAAAAGTTCGTATTTGGTCCCCTTCTCATTTCTGTCTTCGTTATGCATCTTTTTTACTTTAACGAAGAATTTCACTCACATATCACGTATATATGTATATTTCTTTATTCCCGAAATAAAGTCGTTGAATGAAAATGAATATAGATTTGCTCAAACCTAATAGAGACATTGGCAAGGAATTCTTCAACGGAAAAGCAATCTTAGCCACTCATTCGCATGAAGATCATAAATCCCTTAAAATCCTATACAGACACTTACAGAATGAATGAAAAGTGAAAAAAGAATCTCTAGGAATGCTCTAGAACACTTGAAATGCGAAACCCCCTCCAGGTTTTCGAAATGGAAAATTCAGTTTTCCCGCATGACGTCGTGTCACACGTTTAGAACGTGAACGTTGCACGCAAAACAACGGAAAAGACGCCACTGCCCCTCGGGAGCTCCGATTCTACTCCCCCGGTCGTTCCGGTGTGAACCCCGCCCCTAAAATCTCTCGGGGGACCTCGCGCGCAAGGAATATCGGACTTCCCCCGCCCAAAACAGCAGGGAGAGATCCGAAATTTTCGTCTGAGTCGTAGCGACGTTGAATGCCGCGGTGCAACGTCGGCCATCCGACCTCGCACAGCGACACTCAACGATGTAGCACCCATATCCTGCCGTGCCATAACGTGCCGGACGGCGTCGTGCGGCAAACCGTGAAAGGGGCCTAAGACTGAGAATGAGGAAGAATGGCCTAGAACCATATTCACCGCCGACGCGATGTAGAGTTTATTTCAATCGTCCATGAATGCATAAAGATTTTTGGTCGATAAGGATATTGAGCATGGCTTCTCATCATCATTCGCGGTAAGTATGAATCCGGCTTATAACGAGTGAAAATCGAGTCTTGTCTCTCGATTTGTAGGCCGATATCTGGTATTGTATGTCATCCAAGTCGTTCTTGGGTGAACCCTAAGTGAGCATCCATACATAAGAAACACAAGCGACCTCTGTCGTTACTGGAGGTATGGTCGAAAGTGATATATTGATTGTGTCCTGAACGATTGTGGTTATGGATACATGTCTCACTCTATTAAAGGCAGTGTTCACGATAATCTTCGATTCTGAGATTAATCGCTAAATCGATTGTTTGGCCTCCGGGTAGAACTGAAATTGTGGTGAGTTCGAGAAAAACGCCCTAGAAAGGCGCCAAATCCTTTACTCTCACCCCACCTTTTTACTCTCACTGGAACTGTTCGTTGTTACAATGACATCTTTTGTGGACCCACCCCTTGCGATTCTCTGCTCTCTACTGCTCCGTCCTTTTCTTCGGACCCTAACTAATACTGTTTCGCCTAAAATATTCTTCCATTTTTGATCAGCCCCATTTTTCACCGGTGACATCCACCATGAACATGTTCATCCAACCGGACAACTAGACCGAGCCTGAGAATAATGTCACTGAAATAAGACGTTTTAGTGCGTTTCTCGCCGTTTCTTCGTATTTTTGGTAACACTTGGTGGCCAACGCATTGTTTTGAGTGGGAAACTCGGGAACAAAAATTATCGTGAACACTGCCTTTAAGCTGAAGATAGCCGCGGTAGCTCAAGATGCAATCAATATTTCATTTTTAGCCGCACCTCCCTTAGAGACGGTTATCTTTTGTGTTGGTGGCTATGGGCGCTGCATAGAACCCCATACTGTTTACTTTCGAGGGCCACCCATGGAAAAAACCTGCTCGGCCCTGTAGGGTTTACAGCACGCAGGTCTACGGCTACGGTCCTTGAGCCCCTTTCATAGTTTGCCGGCCGACGTCGGACGACTCGTTATCAAATTTGATAGGTTAAAGGCAGTGTTCACGATAATCTTCAATTTTGAGATTAATGGGTAAATCGATTGTTTGGCCCCCGAGTAGAACTGAAATGGCAGAGAAATCGAGAAAAACGCACGGGAAGGGCACGAAATCCTTTACTCTCACCCCGCCTTTTTACTCTCACTGGAACTGTTTGTGGTGACAATGAAATCTTTTATGGACCCGTGCTTTAGAATTCTCCACTAACTGTTACTCAGTTCTTTGCTTCGGACCCGAACTAATACTGTTTTGCAGAAAATGTTCTTCCATTTCCGATTAACCCCATTTTTCACCGGTGACAGCCACCAATTACATGTTCATACAACCGGACAACTAGTCCAGACCAGGAAATAATCTAACTGTATTAAGGCATTTTAGTGCGTTTGTCGCCGTTCCTTCGTAATTTTGGTAATCCTTGGTGGCCAACGCATTGTTTTGAGAGGAAAACTCGCGAACAAAAATCATCGTGAACACTGCCTTTAAGATAGGTAAGATGGGTATGGTAGGGTAGATAGATATTACACATTCGATAACGAGTTGTCCGACGTCGGTCGGGCAAGTGTGAAAGAGGCGGCAAGTCTGAGGAGGTTTGTGCGCGGTATTTCCTATTCTTATGAAAGTGTACTGATTGCCTGCTCTTTTAGTGTTTATCGCGCTCTAAAGACGGGTTGATCGCTCCAATTGTCGGTTTGATCGCCCTCAAATACCGGTTTGATCGCCGTTGATCACGCGATTGTTCCTATTGTGCGTCGCGATATGTCCGCCCCTATGTCTGAGTATCAACACCTTCGCAGCGGCTCAGCGAGCTGGTGACGGCCGCATCGCTTGTCGGTGTGCCGGCCGCCTCCAAGTAATATTCGATTACTTCTCTTCCATTTCTCAACCGGCTTTTGAAATCCTAGGAGTAGCCGAGAAATAATAGAGGAATAGCCCACAAGGAGCCGCAGCGGAGCCTGGTGGCCTATTTCTCGGCCAAAACTATCAGAGGATGAGCGGAATTCCGTTCTCCGGATTCCGGTGTCAACACGTTTGCACGCCTCAGATTTCTGTCTTCAGACTCCCGAAGAACAGGGCGGAAATCGCAACAGAATGCGGAAACAATTTTACATTTCTATCCTTGTTCATAATCTCAGCATGTGATAGAGCCTACATTCATGTCCGAATTTCGTACACGCGGGTACCACTGAGTATTCGAATACTGGTTAAATTTGAAGCTCGAAAAATCTTTTTTAATTCAAAGAACAGCATTTACAGTAGAACGCCCCTAGAAGATGGTGAGGCACAGGACACCGCGTGAAACGGAGCTAATAGGCGGAGCTACAAGAACACGGCGTAAAACCCATTTCCAAGTGGGTGAGAATTCGAGAACATCGCTCAAAACCGTTCAGAACGGGGTGGGGGGGGGAGCACCCGAGGCACCACGTTTGGATCAAATCTCAAATCTTCAAAGCAAAGAACTTGCTCAGTGAAACTAAGGGGCTGAGCAGAGTGCCAAAAGGGCGCGGCCTGATGATGGAGAGTCGTATTGATAGATCGCGGCGACTCAGACAAAAATGCGGACTTATCGCGAGCAAAAAGTGGAGTATAGAACTGACCGCGCGCTGGAACCGCGACTTCTTTTTTTGTTTTGAAGGTCACTCGTGGTCAGGCGTGCATGCATGAGTGCCCCCATCTCGTTCACAGCGGGCAGGGACCGTATGCATGAACGCACGCGAAGAGATTCGTAAAGTGCGCGGAAGGCATTGTCCAGTGACGGAGCGCCGCTGATCAAGGGCGATTGATCAGCGGCGCTCCGTCATTGGTCAAAGCCTTCCCCGCACGTTACCTAATCTCGTCGAGTGCGTTCATGCATACGACCCCAGGGATTAATACGGCTGAGACTTTTTAGGATACTCGCAATAAGTCCGATTGTAGTGTGAGCGGACCCACCGCCTAGCCGTTTAGCGCTAACCGCGCACAAATCGCGGGTTGATCGCCGTTGATCACGCGATCGGCCCGAGTGTTTATCGCGATAAGGACAATTCTCCTCTAGGCGGACCGACCGCCTGGCCTTTTAGCGCCAACCGCGCACAAAATGCGGGTTGATCGTCGTTGATCACGCGATCGGCCCTAGTCTTCTTCGCGGGAAGTCCGCTTTTTGTCCGAGGATCTATCAATACCGCTCTCCATCATCATGCCCTGCCCTTTCGGCACTCTGCTCAACCCCTAACGGCCCATCCATGGCGGCAAATGACTGGTACGGACGGTTCCCAAAACCGAATGACTTGACCGTACTATCCGCGGCGCTTTCACCGCGTTTGTCAGACGATCCGCAGCGCGCTGGCTGGATGTTTCGCCGCGACTTACGGCTTCGGTGACGGATCTTACGGTCGTCCGCCGCGGACCGGCCGTGAGCTTCACCATAGTAAGCGCAGTTGTCCTTTAGGGGCCGCTCCTGGAAGCTGAATGCGAGTCACATTCTGGACGGGTTTAGACCGCTGAAGCGGTCTACCCCATGGTCCTCAGCGAGGGAAACTCCGTCGTTGTCGACCGTGGCGAGGATGATGTCCTCGTTGTATACTGGTGAGGGGGTGACCTCCTGCTGCGAGCCGTGACATGACACCCCGGCCGCCTTGGGAGGACGGTAAGAGCACGTGCTCATGCGTGGGAAGTGTGGGTGCAGCGTAGGTTTAGCCTGTCAGCGTAACGTGTCTCTACTATAGGACGACGTGCTGCTGCGTGTGATATGGGTTGCGGCACGATTTGTTCATCTGCGCCACATATTCCTTTAGAATAGACCACGTCCTCCTCTTCGGAGCATCACATGCTGATCCTCAATAGCCTTTCGATTCGACGAGGTATCCGATTAGAAAGCCTATCATGGCCGAATCAGAGGCTCCCGTCAGTGTTGAACGATAGTCCGCAGTACCAACCGCTCGATATGCGAGTAAAGAACTCAAAAAGATGACGAAAATTTGTTAACCAATAGTTCCTCCTAGGTCGTCCGTGGCCCCTCCCTCTCAGCGCAGCCTACTCAGTGAAACTCACAGCCTGTCCGCTACTGACGATTGCATGGTCCGTCACCGAAGCGAGTGAAGCGCCGGTAATGAGCCGCGAACCTCCCTGCTAGCGTCGTGGAACGTCTGGCAAGCGCCGCGGACCGTCCGTTTCAATGATCTGCCGCCGCAAACGGCTGTGAGTTTGACTGAGCTATGCAGGCCAGGGATGAGCGGAATAAAAATATGAAATTTCGGAAATCGGTTTTCGGGTTTCGGAACAGAAAATGTTTTCTCGGGTTTCGGAAATCGGGCGCGAAACGCCTGAAAATGCGCGGAAATGCGGTTTTCGGAACGCGAAACGCGAAAAAATTCAGAAACGATCTAATGTTTTCTTGCGTCCCAGACGACCCGATATTTTCGCGTTCCGCGGCGTTTTCTGCGGTTTTCGGAATGCGGAACGCGGAATGCCAAAAATGCGCGAAACTGCGGGTTTCGGAACGCGAAACGCGGAACTCCGCTCATCCCTGATGCAGGCGCATGAACAATCTGAGGGCTATCGTCCAACGATGACGGGAGCCTGAGACAGGGAGTACCCCCATTGAGTGTAGCTGCAACCCTTTCACGCAAAAAATCCTCGAATGCACTAACAAAAAATGCCCTCAAGGGGTGCGTTCCAAAAATGTTCTCAAGACGCTGTGGGACGGATGGTCTTTCGATGGACAAAATTGCCACCCATGGCTACGATTTATAACTGGAAATCGCTTCCAAGACGCCGTGGCTAGATTTCCATGATAACATTAAGTCAAAGGAATGTTCATGGAACGCACCGGAGGAACTATGCCGTGAAGGGACAGAAATGAGCGCGGCGGGGTTGCGTGGTAGACGGGTGCGCCCCAAGAACGTTACCATGGCAAAAGGTGGAAACAATTCGTGGCCATTGGAAGCAGCCTTGCCCATAAATAGAATTTTGTCCTCCCACGGCAGCGTGGGAACATTGCCGTTGGGGACAATACACTTTTCACTGACAGATTTCCTTACCATGGCTACGAATTCTGACTAGAAACTGCGTCCACGCCACCATAGTTACGTTTCGATGGAGAGACACGAGAATGTTCTTCGGACGAGCACCAGATTTGCCTCCCATATTTGAGTACAAATCGTAATTGCAAATCGTTTTGGGACATTGCAATGCTCTTAATTCCACGGAAATTAGGTACGAGCACACTCCCAGGATGTACTGTGCTTATCTGGGCCAAATTCCGGTCCGCAATTGCGTCTCGACACGCTTTGCGGCCGCACGCGCTCGAGTCAGTCGAGTTTCCAGCGCCAAAGCCGACTCGATATGGCTTTTTTATACAGTTTATATCCAATTTTGTTTACTTTCCAGTTTCTAAAACCCACCTAGAGTCAACAGATCGGCGGCTGCGGCGTTGGAAACTCTTCTTGACACGCAATGCGCGCGGCCGCAAAGCGTGTCAAGACGCAAGTGCGGACAGGAATTTGGCCCAGAGAAGCACAGTATGGAATTATACGGTCTACATATAGGGCTCTCGTCGAAACACATTGTCGATATCGCCTCAAGCCGCACACATCAAAATTTGCATCGCAGAGCTGAATTAACGCCAGATTTAGAGCAGTAGTGGTCTAACTGCTAGAAAATTTTCCAACTTTTTCTGTTTGTGGACACTTTCCCAAGCTGTTTTCGTTCAACACGCCCCGGGAACGATTCGGAAACTTCCCCTCAAGGCATTTCGCAATCAAAGCTCTTTCGGACTCACAAAAATAACTACAAACGCGAGAAACAACTGGCGTGTTACATCTGAAATTTCTGACCGTGAAACTATGTTTTCCGTGGAGCTCTACTGCGAGAAACTTCGGACGTATCCCAGATCTTAGAATCTTTATTCAAACATGAATACTATGAAAAAATCGGGCAAGAATATGGCCTTTCTCCCTCATTCCGGGTCCGGCTAACTAAGGCCTATCGGGCTGCTCGTGTCGGAATCTCCTTATCACTGATATGCTTTGCCATGACCAACCGCTCAGCTGTTTGCTCCGCCCGGACCCATATGAGTGAGACAGGCTTTACAGAAAGAATCTGATTTTTACAAGCAGCCAACATGTGATTCTCTTCAGGAGCGCAGCCAAAGTGGAGCCATGCCGTCGGAAATGTAGACACCGTCCTGGAAAACAGGGAATAAATTACAAGTTTTGTTCAGAGGCAGGGTCCAGCGGGGTCAGGGGGGAGGGAGTTGTGAACGATTCGGGCCAAAAATTCAAATTTGGGAGTCGCGAAAGTTGGACCAAACCTTCGAATTCGAAGAGCTAGTTGAGGAGCCAAAACTTTCTTTTTTGGGATAATTTTTTTACGAAATTTCTCCTGAAGTATCACGAATATGAGGTTCGTTTTCATTTCAACGGGAAATCAAGCAGTGCGTTTGAGTCATAATTTTTTTAAATTTTCTATTTTTTCAGTTTCAGGAAAACTGGGGAATTTTTTCACGCAAGGGGGGGGTTCTGTTCATAGTGCACTCTCATCTACATCAGTAGCAATGGCTGGTGGTTCCAGTGCTCACTATCCATACTGTTTCTCCTCTCTAGATCCTGATGAAAGAGGTGAGCTTCCTGAATTCTTCAACGATTGTGATCTCATTCTCATTAATGAGGATGCTCCCACTTGTCTTCCGACGACGGGAAGTCCTTCCTCACCCGTCATCACTTTTGTTTCCTCCTCGCTTGCCATGTCTTGTAACAGGTCCTATTGCTGTGGCGAGAGCCAACGATCATGTTCACATTGTTGGATTTCTCTCTCTCTCTCTCAACAGTCAGCTTGTGCCCTTCTCAGGCTGCCGTAGTAAGTCCCACACTAAGTATCGTAAGGCAAACTGAGTTCTGTTCAAGGAAGTGTTACCCAGCCGGGTAGCCAACTATCCGCTAGCTGTCACTGTGCATGATAAAGGGAAATTCATCGTCTACCCGATATGCAATGCCTCCAGAGTAGTCATGTCAACTGATCGTGTGAGAACGTTCCACCCTTTTGTACCGAAAGAAGTCCTGGACCTAATCGCGTAACGGGATAACAGGCAAAGAACTGATCCTAGTGATCCGGACATTTCGCAGATGTCTGAGGAGATCACTCCGCTGCTGAATGAACACAAGCAGAAACGCTGGAGAGACTGAGTCGTTGCGTTGCCATGTCTACGATGTGGCCATTCTTCGCAACTCAAGGCCTGCTTACAGGCCATAAAACGGCCAATGTCTCACCGTCGACTGCGTACCACGCGCTGCGCGACCGCACGTGCGTCGGAAGCAGACGAGTTTTGACCGCCGCGCGACGAGTTTCGGCCGCGCGCCGGCTGACGTGCGCGGCGGCCAAAACTCGTCGCGCGGCGGCTAAAACCCGTCTGCTTCCGACGCGCGTGCGGTCGCGCAGCGCGTGGTACGCAGTCGACGGTGAGACATTGGCCGTTTTATGGCCTGTACATAGGAATATTGAGTCGGTCCCAGATGAATGTCCTGAGTGCCAAAATGCAGGGCATGATTCATTTCATATATTTTCATGCCCAGCGAGACCAACTTCTTCACTCAACCCATGATGGATGATATGTGCAACAATATGAGAGGTTCCGCTTTGGCCGATAAGAAGAAGACCACGGCCCGCTTCACACTACAGTTAGCTCCCGAATTAGAAACTGAAGCACTTTTCAACAGTCCTCATAAACTTTAGTTGTCATTTTTTAACCAACGAAAATTTTGATGGAAATTTTCAAAATATTGCAAACGGAGAAGCGATTTTGAACCAACAAACTGCTTCAGAAATTCTGCTTCACGGAGGGTGGGGGCTGGGAAAAAACGCCGAAAATATGACCAAGTCGCGTTCCCGGAGGAGGGGGTCTCAACGAAACTGGCCCGACCCACACCTCGAGCACATTAATGCAGACACTTCTCTTATTAGTAAAACGAATTATTCAAACATACCTCGGTTGCTGACGCTCCAACTGTTGATAGCCGTTTTATCTTCTCGACAAAAGTTTGGGATAGCTTAGAATCTCACACACCGTCATTATTTGCTTCTTTATGACAACGCATATAGTCCAATTCATTAGACGTCCCCAGGTTGGAGAACGGAAATCAAGCGGTCGGTTGGAAATTAGTACATAAACAGGCCGCTCGTTGCAACACGACCGCAATCGGTGGAGAGCGGCTGCGTCGGAAAAAGTTGCATGTATATTGATTGACCTCGACTGGGCTGCTTTACTCTTGTTCTGTAACTAGGCCACGTTTAATGAGTTGGACTTCATGTTGCCTTTGTGTCGCATTTCTATCCGAGCGAGATAAGCAGTCATGAAAAAATGTAAAAAAGGCCAGGGGATTTCACAATGACCGAGATCACCGCTTCTTTCTCCGCCAGACTCGAGTTGCGAAACAAAGACTGTATATCTTCCGTTTCCAGACTCCGAAACATCCAAAAATGTCTCTTTTTTTCTGGCAGAAGCTTTATGTCAACCACACGTCCTGTGAATTTCGGAATAGCATAGTTTTCCTTTCAACCTCCCACTAGGATTAGGTGCACAAGATCTCCCACTGTGTCCCCGTTTCCCTTACCTTATGACTATCTCCCTTCGTCGCATGTACCGTCGTTTTCGGAGCCAAATTGCGGTCCGCATTTTCGCACAACGGGTGTTGCATCACGCAATGGAATAACAACCGTGCTGAGACCACACGATTCACCTTTCTCCCAGCACGATTGGGAGAAAGGTGATAGGTCACGCTACATGAAGCAACAGCCGTAGTCCGCAATTGCGGACCAAAACTTGGCTCCAAGAACGACAGTATTTTCCTTCACGTCCTCATCTTTCTTATCTTCCCCGCTGTATTTCCTCTTCTCCAATCCAATTCTCTCGTAAATCTAATCAGTTTACCCTGGGTGGCAGCTGTTGGGTGCATGAAGGAAGGTGCATGGCTAGCAATCCCGGAAGGATTCGTAGCTTGGTATTCAACGGTGACAAGACAGCTCAGAATGCGTAACAATTCTAGATCTCCTCTTTTGGTTGCCTTCTACGGAGCTTCTTGTATCCTCTCCCAGCTTCTGACAGACAACATCCATTTTTCTAAACTTTTAAAATAAGTCAACCACCCTCAACCTTATTTGTAACATTTTTAAAACAATTTCTGACTTCAGAGCAGCTATGCTCGGTGATTTCAGCTAGCAAACCCCATTGTTATTGCAGACTTACTTTTAAGATGAAATTTTCAACTCTAAGGCATAAGGAATTGAAAAATCATAACAGATTTTCCCTTCGAGGAGGGAGGCGTCGAGAATGTGTGGGTATAGAGAGACGCAGCATACGCGCGCAGACGCACGATGAAATCAATTTCACTCCGAAACAGACGACATGATCCGGCGAAAAACGAACTGTTAAGAAATGCCTTAATCTGACGGTAGCGCCACAAATATCCTCTTTTCGGAGTTGAATTTATAAGCGTTGCTCACCAGGGATGTGCGGAAAAAATATTTTTGGAAACAGAAAATCTAGTTTGACAGAAAACAGAAAAAAATCTCCAAAAATTGGCAGAAAACAGAGAACAGAAAGCTTTCAAAAATCAATAAAGCGTGTCCAGCGTACACTAAACGAAATTTTTCTAAACTGAACTTTTTTTATACATTTTTAATGATCTATGCTTCTTTCATTGAATTTTCGAAACCTTACAGTTGGCCAGAGCAAAAAGTATAGACGCTCAAGAATTCCAGGTTATGAGTGCGATGAGGTGACAAATGTTCATCACACCTTCCTTTTCCCAGGCAATATAAGATCGATTATGTATTAGAAGTGTATGTCTGTGCATGGAGTACGTATTGAAGTCGGAGCGAGCTTTCCGTTCCTGAGTGTATATACATATTTTGATACTTATTGCGGGATAACTGCTGGTTTGAACACTGCACTACTCCTCAAAGCTGAAAGTCACGCCCGTACCGCGCTTTTGCCGTTAGAGTATAAATACGCGCCGTTCGCTCCACCATTGAGAGCCTCTCGTACCTGTGTGGCAGAATTATCATCTGCCTCGTAGGCTCACCATCAATTTCTTGGCGCTTCATCTTAAAGGCAGTGCTCACGATGTAAAAGTTGCACGTTCTTCGGCCTAAACGTAAGCTTTGGGTCCCTCTAAGAAGATTAGGAACGGAAGTGCGACGAAAAACGGCCGGTAAGTGGGTGAAAATCTCGTGGGCCACCCAACCCATTGGGCCACTCCGCCCACGTCCTATAACAGTTTCCTTGAATTTGTGGTTAAATGAGCGATGGTTTCCGATCAAGAGCCCCGTTCTTCCCTTCTTTCTCAACGTCTCTCTTTGCTCAGGTCAGCTCGCACACATCGGCTGCGAAAAACGGGAGTTACAAGCCTCAGACAACTCGTCCACAATGCTTCCCTAGCTGAATTTTGAGGGGCCATAACTCCGTTTCCAGTGGGTCTTGTACGATTCCAGGGACATCATTGAAATCAGCATGGGATCGTTTTCAAGGTAGGCGGAAAAACAGAAAAACGAATTTTATCGTGAACACTGCCTTTAACTGAATTCTGTGCCATCTGCGTTGCAGTGAATTAAAACACGTATTTAGAGTTTTGCGTGCATGGTTCGGTTGGGGACAACATTACCCCGCTCTACCAAAGCGGGTACGGTGGGAAGCGGGCATTTGTAGAGGCTTGACTCTGAGAAAAATTGAGGCTCCGCGATAGTACCGCTTTGGCGCGTGCAGGCACCGAAGCGGCACTATCGCGGAGCCGCGGCGGCACTACCGCGGAGCCATGGCGGGGACCCAACAGAACCGCTTCGGCTCCGCGATAACCCCGCAGCGGCTTCGGGAGAGTGTCTGATATGAAGTTATTTAAGAATTATAAGACAACTAGAGGGGGTCTAGTTGTAAGAACGAAAATTCGCACCTGCGGTCGTTACGTCCTTTGTCTGATAAGGACAGAGGTTACCGCCGCTTTTGCGCACAAGGAAACACGGAATGTACCTCAAACTTGGGTATATCGAACCGGCGACAATTTCGTTTTACCACACAGGCCAGTGCATCGTACTCCACGCGGATTCGCTGCTGCATCCTCGAGGAGCCGGCGCGGTTCTAACGCGGAGCTGCTGCGGTACTATCGCCGCGATGTCGAGGCTCAAGGCACGATAGCAGAATCGTCTGATCACGGAGCCGCTGCGGCACTATCGCGGAACTATTGCTGCACAGTCGAGGATCGCGGTACTTTGCCGACAATGACGCGACACATTTTTTAGAGGAATGGGTTTCGTGCTTATTTAGTGGCTTGCAGGGGCCAGCCGACTTCCCAATGAGTGCCTCCATCTCCCTACATAAATCTGTTCCAAATTGAAGGATCCCGGAGGGTTGGTTGCTTTGGTTCACCTCGGCAAGGATCGAACCCGACCGTGTACAGCGAACAGCACCGTTTCCTCCCACCACGCCACACATGCCCTAATGGATAACCACTACAGCGAGATAAAAGTGTCTAGCGTGGTACAAAAGCAGAGATTCTGGGTAAAGTACACCCTCACCCTATCGGCTTAGCTTCGAAAAATCAAAAAAATAGTCATGCTGCAAATCGCGGTACACGTTTTTTCTGTTTTCTGTCCAATTTTGCCTATTTTTACAGAAAACAGAAAAAAATGGCCAAAAATGGGCAGAAAACAGAAAACAGAAAATTCCGCACATCCCTGTTGCTCACCCGCGAGTTCGTGCGTACGCTGTGTCTCCTTCTCCGCCACACTTACTGTATCTCTCCTCGCTTTGCACATGCACGCGAAGAAACAAAGTAAATTTGCCTTCGAAACAGAGGATGTACTTTACGGAAGCAAATCCTGGGGCTGTAGCTAATTTGGCGCTCGTAGAGAATCACGCCGAAAGTATGGCGAACGTTCACTCAAAAAACACCGAACATGTTTCGTTTCATGTTTGAGTACGCACATTACCCCAGTTAGCATTGCATCGGATGTAGAGCCAAGGAAGTACCGAGGCGGAGGACTGATTATCACTCGCATCCCGGTAGGCGTATTTAAATCTCCTTTAGCTTCCAATTTAGTGGCCTCCTCAGATCTAAGTGAGGAAATGTGGGACAGTAACATGAACTGGGTAAACAATCTCAGTGTTCAAAATCTACCGCACCAAACTTGCCGGAGAATAGTTGCAACCAGAAAGATCCTGTTGAGCTCGATAGTTGAAAGCATTAGAATACATACGTTTCCGGGGTGCTGAACAAACGGCTATATTCGAAAGAAAGCAAGTCGTTCGCATCAATCAGCTAAGGAATATAGAGAAAGATTTGAGTCTTTGTTCCGATTCACCTTGAAGGCAGTGCTCACGATAAAAAAACCGTATTCTAGTTTTCCATGTTTTGTGTAGGCAAGATCACGAAGAAGAGGTTAATAGGGAAAAGTCCCCACAAACTCTCAAATACCGGAGAAAAACTGCTTATAGAAATCCATGAAATATTTAATTACGTCTGTTCGGGGGACTGCGGACAGGGCGTCAAGCCTCACGTCGGAAATGCTTTTACGCTTCAAAATTCTTAGGTAGGTGATTTTGTTTCGTGCGTCTTGCACCGGAAACTTCAAAAATAGGATAGGCCAATGCACATGCTCGGATATTGAAATCTTACGCCATGAATAAACTTCAAAATTCGTCAACTGTTCTTCCGGAGAAACGAACGCAGGACAATTGTTATATGACGTGGGCGGGGTGATTCAATAGTTTAGCTGTTCCACGAGACTTTCAACGACGTTCTGGACGTTTTTTGTCGTACTTCCGCTCTTACTGTTCTTTGAGAAACTCAAACTTACGTTTTTGCCATAAAACGAGCTATTTTTAAGGCAATGAACAAAGCCTTTAATCCTCATTTTACCTTGATTTTGAACTGGTCGCAATCCCCTACACTAAATTCACGCAATGCTGATTGCTGATTCATGTTTGATGGAAGAGATATTACGCGATTTCATAAGTCTAGAAGGTGATGACCCACCTAAATCAAAGCAACGAGTTACTCACTTTATATGAGCCTTTTTGATGAGAAATATTAGGGGAGAAAATCGGTACGTTAGACTTATATCCAGGAGAATGGCGCCTTGAAGTATTCGCGTTTCAGTGGTTGTTAATTGTGTCTAGAATGCGGCGAGAATATTTGGTTAATTGGGGTTGGATTCTCCAAGTTGAAGTCTCTAAAACGGTCACTGGGTTTGCTATCTATGATATGATTAGTGAGCACTCACATAGTTCTTCCGGAGCTTAGATCAGTGTTTCGAAATTGATCCAAATGATGGCTGAGGAGAGGTTTTCTTATGTAAAAAGCTTAAAAAACAAGACGTGTGTCAGAAACTGGTAGAAGACACAAAAAACTGCACTGAGGGTAACCAAAACAGATGTTCTAGAAATGTTACGCGACCTGTAATGTCTTGCTGCCGTTAATACCGAGCTACGGATCCGTCCGGTTTACCAGCCATGTCCCTTGCATCATGCACCAAACAGCTGCCACCCAGGTTGGACAGATGAGATTCACCAGAGAAAGGGACTGAGAAAAAGAGAATTTTTTGTGGGGATAAGGAGAGTTGAAGAAGAAAAAAAGAGTACAGCCGACGAGAGGTGAGATATTCGCAAATTTGGAGAAAGGGGTGATGAGGGAGATCTTATGGGCTTATACGCAGAAGTAGACAACAAATCGGCGTGATAGATCATTAGACATATGATAGAACTACAGAGACGCAATGAGAAAATCAAAGCTATCCCAATTTTTTTAGCGGCTAACGTGAGTTTCCGCATCTTGTTGTAGCCTAAAATATGACCGATTTAGAAGGCAGGGTAGAAAAAGCCGGTACTTCTTACAGCATTCGGGAAAAGCTCTCGAGGATGAACAGAACATGTTCTCACAGCAGAAGAGCATGCTCGTTGATCGAATACACAGAAAGGGAGAACCGTCGGACCGGTTCGGCTCGCTAAAGCGACGCGCTCGGCAGCAAGTCGCCGCGTTCACTTTCGATGGAGTGAAGCGCGCGTCGCGATTCGCCTGCCGAATGGTCCTAGGCTTCTCCCCTTCTGTGAACTACATCAACTAGCCAAAACAATAGAAGGTTCCAAACAGCAGCACTACCCCCTGTTCCCCCACAGCAGATCTTACCCAGCGGCTCAAAACGTACGAATTGCAAAATGCGAGCCATCATGTACAGTGCCGTATAATTGTTCGAAATGAAATTTATTCCGAATATCAGACTTTTCGACTATAATCGAATATCGCGCTCTTTCAAATAAAAAGTCTACTTTTTTTATCCGACTATAGCATAAACACATCGATTTTTTACTCATCCACTCGCGGGTGTTGATGTCAGCTTTAAACATCATTTTTCCAACGAAACAGACCAATGAGCCTGATTGGCAGACGTTTGGGCGTGGCTTATGCTTGCCAGAGTCTCATGGAAAGGCATATTTATCGGAGTTTCTGAACAATATGCTGCTAGCGTGGGCGTATTTTCCTCTGATTTTCTTCAATTTAGATGTGAAAAAGGCAGTCCGCATTGTACAGTTAGGTCCTTCACTTGCTTCCTCAAGAAGAAAACATTCAAATCTCACACGCGGCTGGCGCGGGCGATATAAATCTCACCGGCGGCTGGCGATATGGTAAGCCGATTAGCTGCGCTCTTCTCTCGGCCTGAATCGATAAGCGGGCCAGGGCACGTAACCGCCCTGGCAAACCGCGGGTTAGATTTTTGAATGTGCTCAGACATTTGGCTTCAGCAGGCCGGGAACCCGCCAGACAGCAGGCGCGGGCACCCCGGCCGCGCCTGAGGGGCCGAATAGAGTCTCGCCGCGCAGCGGCGCGGCAGCATTGTGTGCAGCCGTATCGATCACGCGGTGCCGCGAGGCGGCACGGCGGGTCGATTAGACCTGATCAGGGCAGAATCTGGCAGCGGCCGCCGCCGGCGGCTGCCGCATGGCCAGGCGGCGCCGCTTTGCAACCCCGAGCGGTGCGGCGAAGTGGCGCGGCGACAGCAGACGGTCGAGTCTGCTTTCCATGATTAATTGGTCTTCCTTCAATTCGTAAGGTTTTGGGCTGGTGAAACGTGATTTTTGATAAGTTTTAAGGATTTCAACACCAATTCGAGCGCCCATTTTTTCTAACCTTTGAATTCGAAAACTCCCACGTAACTTTTGATCCACGCTTTTCTATAGTTCCATTTGAGGAGCTTATTCTAAGCTGAAAGCAGGTCTTCTATGAATAACTAATTTTCGAAAAGGTAGAGTTGCCACGATAAGTAATAGTGAGTGCAAGACATGGACATTAGACGCTAGGTTTCCAATTAATTAATGATCCGATCACCATGTTTTTAGAATACGCCGAAGAAATAAATAGTTCGCATGATCACTTCTGCAAAAAACTCGGGCTAATGAGTTTTTTGAATAAACCCTTTTTATTGTAAATTCACCGAATGAATAAATGTATTTGAATGGGACATTTTCAAATTTCCGATTGAATGAATTTGGTCGAATAATTGTTTTTAATGTTGAATAAATTATTAAAAAATAATAATTGAAGAGGGCTCTCCGTTTTTTTCGCATTAATGAAAATTTTCAAAAATTTATCCTCTATTCGATTCGAATGATCGCAAGATTTGTCCGCATATTCAGATAAAAATTAAAATCCTCGAACTACTCCAGAATGATTATAGAATATTCTCCAATTTTTATCAGTGACAGAGAGTGTTCGAATGGCGTGACCCAAACTTGTCCGAATATTCGGAAAACTGAATATTTATGTTTGTTAAAAAAGCGAATATTCGGAAAACCAATTGATTTGAAATCCAGAATGAATCGAATATCCGAAACACCTATCAATGCAAAATTTCAAAAGAATCGATAACTGGATAAACAAATGATTTATTACCCTGAATAAACCGAATACCCGAGAAAACTGAAAGTCCGAAATCCCGAATAAATCGAATCGTTTGAGAATCAGAAAATGTGGCTTTCAAATATGTATATCGAATATTCCGTTAGATCGAAAATTTTTTCGAATAACTTTTCGATTCGCCCCCAAATATAATGAATACGTAAGGTGAAATATTACAATAATAACCCTACAAAAATGAATACAAGATAACTGAAGAGGTGTACATCGATCACGAAATCCATTTTCAGCGGAGAATCAGTGATCGATGTATAATATAATAAGTTCACTTTAATCATTTTAGGTCTGAAGTGAATGGACAGGGCTGCGACGGTAGATCTTACCCCACTAAAATCGAATTATTCTCCAGCGAGACTGACAAACCAGCCCCCGCACGACCAACCGCCTGCTCCATGCGTCCAGACCTAAAGGAAAACGAAGAACCACCCGCACCTCCTTCAGTTATTGCTGCCGAAGATGTGGCCACGTTGCCACAGCCGTGGCAGGAAGAAAGAAGATCACCCTCTATGCAAACCGACGTCACCCCCTCCGCGAAGAGGGTTTTTGTCATGGGAGAGGTGCTGGCCATGGCCGCAGCTCTCCTTCAGTTCCTCCTGCAAAGGGCCGGCGTGGAGAGGAATCCTGGACCCGCTCCAGAAGTACCTATGCGCCACGTGCGGCAAGGGTTGATGTTACCAGGAGAACATCACAGCGGATCCCAGTGCTTGGATGCCAAAGAGGCGGAGTGCATCTCTCCTGTTCAGGGTCTCAGTTCTGTGAGGCATTATAACTCTGCTTTTCGCTGTGTTTTATGCTCTTCACCTACCAACTCTGATTCCTCTTCCTCAAATAGCCCCTTTCCATTGTACATATCAATCTCCAGCGGCCTTCAGTACTCAACTTTCCTGAGCTCTCTCTCTTGCGCACGTACTTACCATCCAGAACGTGATCATGGTTCAAGAAACCAAGCTCTCTCCATCCCTACACCTATCCTCATCCTAATATCGGGCTACACTGCCTTCCACATGTCTCCAAGATCAGCTCTTGGCGGAGGAGTTTCAACCTTTGTTTTCATCCCTCTCTCTCCCTCCCCCCACCTCATACCAAACACTTCCCCCAGTACTCTCGAGTACCTTCCAATCCATCTCCCTCTTAAAAACACCCTTTCTCTTTTCAACATATATATTCCCCCTACCACCTCATGCCCCTCCTCCTACAATCCCATTCCTCTTCTCAAACAACTCAACTTTGATTGTTCCCTCTCATCATCAAGTTGTTTTCGCATGGGCGACTTTAAGTGCTCACACCTTCTGCTCGTCCTTGGTTCTGAGTGCTAGAGGAGAAGAAGTCGCGAAGAATGGGCTGAGGGGAGTGCGACCTGGTCATCTTAAACATTGATCAGCCACTTCGTCTCCCTGCCAACGGCTGATCTTCTTGCCTCCAGACATAATAGCTCTCTGTCTCAATCCAACCTTTCCAACGCTTGCTCACTTGGCTCTACCTCTAACAACATTGCTCTAGTGATCAATGTTCCCAAATCTTTGTGCACATCGATCTCTCAAATTCTCTTTGCCCTTATTCTAATTGTTCGTCAACGTTCTTGCCATCTCAATTTAGGCCAAGCAGACTGGTGCCTGTTCAGTGCGAGGTTGCGCTTCGCCTAGCGGCTGATTACCCGTGGAATGGCATTGTGCACCAGAAGGAGCATCACTTATCTGATGCAATTCGCAGGGCCATGAAGGCGGCCATCCC